>JABJVO010000242.1:0-14729 GCA_026770805.1 Boulengeromyrus knoepffleri
TATGCCTTATATTCATATTTAGATTTATGTACCACGCCAAAATGACCTCTGGTCCCACCCTGGCCACCCCACTGACACTTTTCTTGCTCTGCTTCTGTTCAGAGTAACATATGAGGAAAGCTTGGGGTCAAAGTTCAGGGTCAGCCAGCGTCCCACACCCTTGGAGCATTTGGGGTTAATGGCCTCGCTCAACGGTATAATAATTATTCAGATGGCAGGATTCAAACCTACAAACTTCCAGACATGGGCACAGATCCATAAGCCACTGAGCCACACCCCCCTGGCTTACAGTCACCGTTACCCATGATGCCTCTGAAAATGTTATGCTTACAAGCATTTCCAAAGTGCTTAGAAACACAAGCAGCGCCACAGCAGGATCTGTGTATGAAGCAAGCTGGGAGATTCTAGATGACTGAAGCGTGAAATGCAGAGAGACCCAGTAATTGCCTGGATCCAATCCAGCAGATTGTGATAAACATACGGCTGTATACCAGCAAGTGAGGAATGGAGGGTGTGTAGCAGACACTGGCTCTCCACAGTTCCTCCTGGATGTCAGTAACCCCTCTGCATTCCCTCTAGATGGGGCTTTGCTTTGCTCCCCCATAATGAAACCACCCTTCCAGCCAGTTCTCTTGACCCTCCCCTCCCTGTCTCCACATGACAGCGTGTTGTTCTGATTCCAGCCTCTAGAGTGAGCAGTGTGGCTGTTAGGGGCAGCAGAGCTGCAGGGGTGCAGCAGCTGCTAACAGTAACGCGGCCAAGAGCCGCTTCAGACAGCAGCCTACTTGCCGGTGCTTGTTCTGACTGCAGGATGGGGATCTGGACTGCAAGCTGGAAGAGCTCCGCCAGGCAGGGGCGAGGCTGCCCGAGAGCCAGGTGGCAGAGTGGCTCGTTCAGCTGCTGCTGGGCGTCCACTACATGCACCAGAGGTGGGTGCGTCTTCTGCTAACCAGACACCTGTTCAAAGATTCCACAACTATCGGGGCAGAAAAACCAGGGTCATTTCCTGTACTATACCTTAATGGGTCCCCCTAGGAACCTTTGCTGTGTCAACATAGGTTCCAGATATACTGTACTTCAGTGTTAGCTACTTCATTGAGCTAAACCCATTTAGAGCACAGCCCCATGGTCTGCTCTGGGCTGTCTGTGACATACAGCACCTTTTAATTACCCTTTGACTGTGCACTGTGATGAAAGCTTTGCTGAAGACAGGGCTCACCCCAAAATTATCCTCCTGAGGGCCAGCAGCAGCATTAAACAAATGACCGATTTTGCACGATGGGTCCTTTCCAGGTGTTACATCCAAATGCCCCATTTATTCAGCTACGATAAAAAAATAACCAGCAGATTGCAGATGATTAAACCAACACAGAGTATCCATCTTCCCTTTGCATCCCAGGAAAATCCTTCACAGGGATCTCAAGGCCAAAAACATTTTTCTAAAGAAGAACATTGTTAAAATAGGTAAGTAGATCCCTAGGGATCCAGCAGGAATGGCTCTTTATACCCAAGATGGGGGGTGTCCCACGGGTAATCCAGTACCACAGTTACTCATCTATCCATGTCAGCAAGGTTTGTACACTTACATTTCCTTACCTAATATTTATTGTGCATTTTTTTACTATAAAAATGTATATGCTTCTCAGTGAACCAATGAAATGTGTTTAATGTATGTGCACATCTTCAACTGTGACCACATTTCCTGGTCAGGTGACTTCGGAGTTTCCCGCCTCCTCAATGGGTCATGTGACCTGGCCACCACCTTCACCGGCACGCCTTTCTACATGAGTCCAGAGGTGCTCAGCCATCAGGGTTACAACTCCAAGTCAGACATGTGGTAAGCATGTGTTTGGTGGGGGGGTAGTGGGAAAGGAAATTGGTATCGGACTGGAAGATAGTAGGTGCCAATCCTCAAAGCAGCCCTTAAGGAAGGTGCATTCAATTATTTATCATGTATGCTTGTGTTTTGGGAGCTGGGAGTCAACGGGAACCAGATCAGTTGCCATAAGGTTTCTCAAAATGTGTTGGTGTGTGAAGTCAGGAAGTTTCCTGAATGTGTCCATCGTACCACACATTAAGGATAAAGAGGAGATGCTATGTCCAGACACGTGCTCCTTCAGCATCAAAGTCAGCATGTGGATGATGAGTGGCCAGGGTGGACCTGGCAGATGTGCTGCGGGGCGTGGACATGAACCTGGACCTGGTGCTGCACCATGTTTGCAAGCAACTTCCCCAAGAGAAGATAAGGCAAAATGAACATGTGATGTAGGAGCACTTTGGAGTGGCAGAGAAGGGACCCTCGGAGCCGTCCGGAAGATTCCGGTTCTGACAGGAAATGTAGACACTTCCTGCTAAGGGTTCTTCTGGCTCCCCTGAGCACTTCAGCAGCTTCATATCATTTAAGGATTCCGACGTGAAACCTGCAGCTCATCGACACGCTGGCCTGGGGTCTCGCTTAGCAGGCCGTCCTGCTCCACAGAGATGCCACCAGTAATCGAGGTCAGCGGTGACTGCCTGGGACCCGCAGCCGCATGCTGGTATTTACAGCAACCCAGAGCGTGTGTGCAGTGTGTCTCCGTGTGGGTCTGGGTCGGGGGGCGACTCAAATGAATTCCCATCATGTCCCCAGCTCTCACTCTGTAAGTGCCTTTGAGTGCCATGTGACCACCTGCTCCTGATTGTGGAAGTGTGGACACCTCCCCGATGAGGCCTTTATGTCTCAGCAACCCTGAGCACGGCACCGCAAGCCCAGATCATCAGACCCAACTTTCCTTTACACTGTTACAATTATTTTTAACTGCTTTATTTCATTGATAATTAATTAATTGTATTATTATGAATGTAGCCCAGTTCATTAAGCCAGTGTTTCCCAACCCAGTCCCAGTCCAGTCCCAGTCCCAACCATGGTGCGCATCTGTACCACCGGTACCAGGTATTCGGTGTTCCTGATTGGCTGGGAGCTGGGAGGGAGCAAAAACGTGGACTGGCTGGGGTTCCCCGAGGACTGGGTTGGGAACCACAGCATTAGGCTACTGACACTCAAATGATCCGGTCAGGTGACTTGCAGCCAAAAATGATCACAATGCTGGGGAAGTTAGTGAAGCCCAGCCCTGTTCACAGCTTTGCTGCACAGCTTTGCTGCACAGCTTTGCTGCACAGCTTGGGGTTTACGCTGACAAGGGGTCAGAGGCTGCGTGTTTACATAGGCTGGCCGTCTCTCTGCCGTGTGGCCACAGGTGTTGCCAACATCCCATAATGACCAGCTGTCCCTGTAATCATTAACTAGGGAACCTGATTATCAATCTGTTGTTTCTGGGTATGATGCGAGTGGAACCTGCAGAAGCGAATGTAATTTCAGCTTCTGTGTTCACTGTGCTGTTGGAGATTCTCAGCTTGTTTTGATCTCACATGTTTCTGAAGGGCACTGCAGCCTCCTTGCACATGCAAGACCGCTACGGCCGTCCAATGGACAGTATTTCTGTCTGACTTTCCGTGTCTCATTCCAATCGGCTCCAGTAGCCGCGCCGCCAGCCTCACTTGTCTGATACCGTATCCTCACTCATTGTCTTTGTCAAGGTTACCTGTATACAGATATTTTTAGTACCATGGTGCAGAAAACCTGTATTGTGACAGTCTGCATGAATGGTGTGGCCAGATTGGAGCACCTATCCATATCTCTGATGGTATGAGGATCCTTTTATTCATTGTAAAAGCCTCAGATAAGCCTGTCTACTTATCTGCATAATCTTTTATTCAGTCTCAGTGGGACCATTCTAATTATATGACATATTTACGGAAGTTCTTTGTTCAAGGGTTTGGTAACTGGATAAAATGCATGAACGAGTATATCCTCGTCAAATATATTTGAAAATGGTCAACCACGGGAATTTATGGGTAATCCATTTCAGAGAGTGTGTTTAATATATTGACATACAGGGAGGGTGTTTGAGACCACAGAACTTTCAAAATGACCGTCTGCCTGTGTGAGATTTGGCCTATGACATGGGCACCTCCTGATGATGTCATATTCAGGTCCCTGGGTTGCGTCCTATACGAGATGTGCAGTCTGGAGAGAGCCTTTAAGGGCCACAGCTTTCTGTCTGTGGTGATGAAGATCCTGGAGGGTCCTGTCCCGTCCCTCCCCCAGAACTACTCCAAAGAGCTTGGTGCCATTCTGGAGGGGTAAGTTTCAACCCCCCCACACTGGGAGTTACCTGTCATGTCTTCCGTGTGGTAGCATGAAAAGCAGACTAAAGGCAGCTTGGCTGCAGCACAGTGTATACAGCTTACAGAGGGTCAAGAGCTCCACTTACCATCAGGCTGAGCGTTAGATTCCCTGTTATAAGCGATTTTGAAGGGGGTGTGATTGTTGGTGCCAGATACGCTAGTTACAACAATTTAAAAACCGCCGCCCTCTGGGATTTTCACACAGTACTGTGTGCAGAGTTCATAGAGAACGATGCAGTAAACAAAAAACATCCAGCCAGCTGCAAACACCTTGCTAATGAGGGAGGTCAGCGGAGAACGGCCAGTCTCATTAAAGCTAACAGGAAAACCGTAAAAGTGTGAAAATAACAGCTCAGTGCAAGCTGGTATGCAGAATGACGTCCCTGAGCCAGCGGTTTCTCTACCCTCGCAGCAGTTCTGGAGGCAAAAGTGGGTTGTCAGTGGTATTTATTTTTATTCATATTTATATTTATATTTATATTAACATATCTCAAACAGTTCAGCACAACCTACTGCTGAAATTTCAATTAATTGAGTTAATCCAAATTACTCCAGCAGTGTATTTGTGTGGAAAGAGTCAAATTCCAGCATGGATGATCTGGTTTTGACAGAAGAATCTGAAACATATACTGTAGTGTCAGGAGGCTTTCGGTACCCATGGCGACTCTGGTATCATAGCGAGTAGCTAACATGACGGGACTGCCACCCCTGTGTCTGCCCAGGATGCTCAGCAAGGACCCGGCGGTGAGGCCGTCTGCAGCTGACCTTCTGAAGATGAGCTTCATCGAGGAGAACATGCAGGTGGGCTCTGGTCAACCATGTTGCAGTCAAACATCAGTGGTTTGAGTTTATCGCCTTCTGCAAGTCCAGTTCCTTAATCAGCAGACCCCCACATATGGAACAGACAGCGTAGGATCAGACTATAAAAGTGTTTCTGCCATTGAAAAGCCTGGTTCTGGCCACATGGAGCAGATACATATCCATCAGCATTATATACACACCCTTTCTAGGACGTGTGAGCACAGGCCTGTTTCACAAAGCAGGATTTCTTGCTTAGCTGGATAACTTGTTGGATTTAAGGTAGCCTTGGCTAAATGTAGAGAACAAAGAAAAAGTCCATCCAGCTCAGACTACCTTAAATCCAACAAGTTATCCTGCTAAATAATAAATCCTACTTGGAATACCCCCCACTCCTTCCATCCTGAGTGCCCTCATGCCTTTCTCTGCAAGTCTCTCATGTCCTGGGTTTCATCCTTAACTGCATAAACTATTATCTCTGCTTCACTCCACTATGAGCGTCACCGTGCATTGACACCATCTACTGGTCTATAAAGAATGACCCTAACAGAGCATAAGCAGCGGGAACAAGGTAGTCTGTGATGCCGCAGGAGATGAAAACAAACACTTACATATCATTGGTTGCGGGTGTTGCGTGTTTCTCTCCTGTCTACAGAGTATAAGACTCAAGATCTGCAGCAAGGCGCAGAAATGCGAGAGACACGCTGGCGCAATGTGAGTACCCCTCCCCCGCACCTTCAGCTGGTGCACCATGTGACAAGAGGAAGCCGGCTGACAGCAGGGACCAAAAGTAACCGGCGGGCCATATGCCTCGGCTGCGTGTGGCAAAGGGGCTAAGCGGGAGGCCCTGGAGCGCAGCGCCGCCTAATTAACATGCTGCTCACTCGGCGTCACCCTGCAGCCAGGCTCCAGTCCGTCCTCCTCAGCCGTAACTCGCATCATGGCCGGCATGCAAATCAAAATGTGTCTGGGGACCAATCAGAATAGCACAAATCGGATTATCGCAAGTTGGCTTGCATGTGGAGTGATGTCCCTCTGACAGAATGCATTTTCTGCTCTGATTGTGTCTATAACACATGTTTGGGCAGTAATCACATTCAGTATTAGAATGGTGTCTTGAATATTATTATTATTATTATTATTATTAGTTTTTCTTCACTGGTATGTAGCATGACTGTCTTCACGACTGTACCTTCTGTCTGCCTGTTGCCAGTTTTTAGGTTTATTTTCGGTTTATAACCATAGAGTTCAATGGCATCTCCTACATTGGACTTGGCACAGTAACGTTTGAGTTTCAACCCCCTAATCCTGTAGTGGCTCCCTGTCTTGTCTGATGCGCCCCCACCCCCTCTCACTCCCCTAGGCAGAAGACGGTTCCTTTGGGGCACTCAGACGTGCAGAAGATGACCCCCCGTGAGCGGATGAGGCTGAAGAAGCTACAAGCTGCTGATGAGGAGGCCAACAGGCTAAAGTATGTGGGGATATGGCATGGGGGGGGGGTAATGACATCAACGGCAATGAAACACACTCACCGCAGTTAGAATGGGCAGTTAGGGTCAGTGTGGCCACAGGCTGTGCTTTTATCTGGGCGCTCCCAGCATGCTGAGACATAAAGAGCGCCACCTTGTGGGCGCCAGGTCTTACTTGATTTTGTTCCTCATATCGGGCGCCCATTAAACTCCGCTGCAGAGATTTGCTGGACAGGCAGAGGGTACAAGTCACGCTCTGTCTGTAAAATAAATGTTTATCAGCATCTTCTGACACAACAGACATCTCGTGGAGGAGAAGTATGAGGAAAACTGTCGGCGCATGCAGGAACTGCGGTGTCTGCATTTCCAGAAAGTCAGCGTGGATGTACTAAATGTAAGATTATTATCATTAGTTTTTGGATATATGCTTACTCAACCTATGGATAATTACTTAATGTGTCCTATCTACCCTAGTTCAGTATTAACTACACTCCAAGGGGCTATACATGGACATTCTCTAACTGAGTACTAACTATACACACAGACACTCCACAGGGACATTCTCTAACTGAGTACTAACTATACTCCCAGATTCTCCACAGGAGCATTATCTAACTGAGTACTAATTATACACAAAGACGCTCCACAGGGACATTCTCTAACTGAGTACTAACTATACGCCCAGATTCTCCACAGGAGCATTCTCTAACTGAGTACTAATTATACACAAAAACACTCCACAGGAGCATTCTCTAACTGAGTACTAACTATACTCCCAGATGCTCCACAGGAGCATTCTCTAACTGAGTACTAATTATACACAAAAACACTCCACAGGAGCATTCTCTAACTGAGTACTAACTATACTCCCAGATGCTCCACAGGAACATTCTCTAACTGAGTACTAACTATACTCCCAGATTCTCCACAGGAGCATTATCTAACTGAGTACTAACTATACTCCCAGATGCTCCACAGGAGCATTCTCTAACTGAGTACTAACTACACTCCCAAGTGCTCCACAGGAACATTCCTTAGCCAAGTATTAAATACATCTCCATTTGCTTTTTGTGATTTACATGCTCTCCACAAAGCACATTCCCTGGAGCTGGGCACGTGTCAGTGTCTTGAGGTTTTGGCCCACACTCCCCTGACTGACTTCCAGCTGTAATTTTTCAGGAAAGTACAGAGGCGACCGGCTCCCATATCACAGTGCAAGGAGGCTGGTCACTGGGACAACTAGATGTGATGGGTGACCAAGATCCAGACGCTCTCAGGCTTTCAGAACTGGAAGGCAATGGTGAGATGTGAGAGATGTGCCTAGAGTGGGATGGAGAACTGGGGCGGCAACGTTACTGGGATGCAAACTGGTTAATATTAGTCAGAGTCCCATGCCAGTGTGATTTCCAGGTGCTCTCCTGAAAATCTCTAATTAGTTGTTGAAATGACAGGTGTAATGATAAAATGTCAGTTTCTCGGATGCCTTCATGGAGTCATGTGATGGGTGTCAGTGTGAGTTATGTAACACCATGCACACAATGATAGCATTTGGCAATATAAAGGCACTTGCATTTTGCATGACAACTGGGACGAGGGGGTGTAAAATGGTGGCAGACAAGTTCCATAATGCACTGGGGCCCAGGTCTTACTTCATTTTGTTCCTCATATCGGACGCCCAGTAAACTCCACTGCAGAGCTCAGCTGGACAGACAGAGAGTACAGGTCACTCCCTGTCAACAAATAAATGTTCACCAGCATCTTCTGACACAGTTCAGTGAAGGCATGTTGGCGAAGGCGCCAGTGGTGGGAGATGATGGTCAGACACTGTGGCTGCAGTTTACAGTGGATCACAGCACTGACTGTTTCTGATGCACTTTTAAGCACAGCGGAGTCTGAAACCTTCCCATTGTCCCAGTCATGTGCTGGGAGTTAATCACACCCAGGTTGATGAGAAACCAAAATACACAAGGTCACCTTCAAAAAGGGTGGGGGGCACATATTTTGGCACACTGTTTACAGTATAACCAATATTTGAAACTGTATCCCTGCTGACAATAAACAGACCCTCTATGATACCACCAAGGCTGCCAGGGTATTTACAGATCAGACTTCCTCCTAAAAATGATGAATAAGTTCAAACTGCTTGGCTGGACACTAAGAGCTTAATGATACTAACATCTTATCCTTAATGATACTAACATCTTATCCTGCTGTTATTTTGGGAAAAAACTCAGATATTTTTACACGACTGTGGAGTTTATTTCGGGCTTCTGTCACACATAATTTAACAAAATTGCAATTTCAAAAACAATATAAACTCTGTCCTCCAATCAAAACCAGCTACTATCACTTTATCGAAAGCATCCCTAAAGCATCCTTAAAGCATCCCTAAAGCATCCCTAAAGCATCCTTAAAGCATCCCTAAAGCATCCCTAAAGCATCCCTAAAGCATCCTTAAAGCATCCCTAAAGCATCCTTAAAGCATCCCTAAAGCATCCCTAAAGCATCCTTAAAGCATCCCTAAAGCATCCTTAAAGCATCCCAAAAGCATCCCTAAAGCATCCCTAAAGCATCCTTAAAGCATCCCTAAAGCATCCCTAAAGAATCCCTAAAGCATTCCTAAGACCCGATGTGGGCTGTACGGTAAGCAAGGTGACTTTTCTCTGAGAACTACAGCCTATATTTCCCACTGAAGGTAGCTACAGTTCAGAAACTGATATATATAGTCAAAAAGGAAAAATTTAGCCACTGATGCTAATGCTAATGTTTAAATTACACTTTAATGTGTCCAATGAACACATATTTCCCATGGAAATCAGTTGCACTGTTAGAGCTGCAGCTGATCTGCGTATTCAAACCCGATTGCCTGTTATTATAATAAATCACACATCAAGTTAATGCTTTTTTTATGGATAACTTGATGTAAGCGATGTTGACTGGAAGGCAAATCAGCAAAGTTTTCGGTTTGGGCGTTAATGCCGTTACTGTCTGCCTGGTAACCCTATTGTTTCGCCTGCTGCTGAGAGTGATGGCACCTAAAACTCTGTTCTGGAAACTTCCCTCCAATCATAGCCAGAGCAGCTAAATGATTATTGATTGCCTTTTTGTTACCACATTACACCTACAGCACACCCACTGAGTCCATCTGCCCTCATCGCCTTGTGGCGAAATAATTGTAAGAAAATCTGCCTTTCCTATGGGCAGATGAATTGGTTAATGGTGTGTTTTTGGTCTACATGAATGTATGCTCCATTAGTGTGGCAGTCTGGTAACTGGGCACTACATGAATGCTTGAGAAGTGGTGGCTTGTGCATGGATGCTTAAACAACTATGTTTGTTTGCAGGTGAGTTCTGCAGATGCTTATGGTGGTAAGAGGTCCGTGTTCTCAGGTTAGCCTTCAGCATGTTGAGCTGAATGCATGGTGTTGGATGTTTTATATTGGTTTATATTTTCTAATTTACAGAGCTGCTTCATTATAAATATGTATTCAGCCTTTCTTCACTTAAGAAGACACCCATGATTAAGAATGACAGCGTTAATTAACCAACACAGCCATCACTTTCCCATTTCCCGCGGCCATCTGCAAAACATTTTTTCTCATTCATGAATTGATTTATTTCACATTTTAAATCAATTACAAACTGCATGTCCTCCACCCTTCTGCAGCGATGCCCAGTGCTCCCTGCTGCCCGCTGCCAGATGAGCATCTCTGCTCCTCTCCCGAGCCAAAAGAACAACATGCTGAATTATTCACTTCTGCCGCTATGCCATGAATACTTTAAAACCAAACATGTGACTTCCACACAAAGTGACCGACAAGTGACCCAGGTTAAGCTCTGTATTCATGGCTGTGACATCACGGCCTCATCCTTAACTCTTGTGCCACCTGCATGACAATTGGCAAAGTACAACAGGAGTGGGTAGTTTACTTATTCAGATCATTTTTCTTATTCAGGAGCTAAGTTCTGCTGGAGATTCCGCTAGTGCCCAGTCAGCCTGAACACTGATCCTCCTCTTTTTATCTAAACTGACTCCCTTTCGCTCTCCATCACGGCCGATGTTGACGCCATTGTTCTGCTCTCTCTCAGTTCTCATACTGAAGGTGCACCATTCATCTTCTGCGATGGATCACTTTGCATTTCTTCAGCGTTCATTATATTTAACGAGTCTGTGCACATTCCATCATTTTAACTAGGTCTTTTTTATAAATCTTTTTCTTCCCAGTGTTCTGCACCACCTGCTTTGGTGTACTCCAGCCAATTTATTATGGATGCCAGTGTCTGTCAGTTAGGTGCATTACAGAGAGTCCTGGCACTGAAGCTTATCATCCTGAATTCTGCCTAGACTACCACCCCATTACAGATATCAACCATGTCACCCTTGACTTACCACGCACACACCTGCACACACAGACCAATGAACAAGCTGCATATACACACACCTGCACACACAGACCAATGAACAAGCTGTATATATACACACCTGCACACACAGACCAATAAATATGCTACACACACATATGTTTGTATTAATGTCTTTGTGGGGACTCCCCATTTATTTCTATGGGAAAATCCCTAATCCCAGGAATAACAATCTTAGTCTTAAATCTTAAAGTAATAAAGATTTAAACTTTAGGCTATTTTAGTTTTTGGATTGCAGTCACAGATTGTTATAAAATTGAGGTTTATATTGTGGGGACCTGAACAATGTCCGTACAGGCTAAAAAGTAGCAGGTTTTACTTCATTGTGGGAACATTTGTATTACTTGTTATAAATACACCCCCCACCCCCCCCCACACACACACACACACAGATCACCATCCTAGATGCTGGTCATGGAGCCCCAGCACAGACTGACCTTAATAAAGTCCCGCCCTTATACGGATGACCGCAGACGCATCCCACAGACACTGAATGTTTAATTGCCTTTCAGCGGCCCACATGCACCCTCCGCTGAAGGCCCCCCCCACAAGCTGGGCTTTTTTTTCAGATGCTACTGTATCAGCATTTTTACTAAATTCAGTGACTAATACGCCAGTCCCTCTTTGCCGCCTGGGGGGGGGGCACTCTCAAGGCCACGGGTTGGTATTGATACCGTTTAACACCTGCGCTCTCTTCACACTCATTTTACTGACACTAAAAGCATATTCTAACGTTCAATGTGAAAACGTGGGTTAACAGCCACAGCACTGCATTCCCATAGCTTGGGCCCTGCTACTCTTTCTGGGAAGCTAATCCAACAGATGCTTCCTGCGCCATTGTGGCCTTGACAGCTCATTTATTACGTCCGCACAAAGCGAAACAGCTGATCATATTTCCTCACATCAGCTGCACATCCTGTCCACACCAATTTCCCCTGTAATTGTATCCAGCAGAAATGGATGCCGGCAATATGGCTGACCCCATCAAATGCAGCTCGCAGTGCAACTCAGAGGACATGGCTTAGCTGTGATTTCGCAGTGGCATTTCTCATCATCTCCACTGACTTTTCTTATTGACGGAAGGGACAGTTCCCCTCCCCCCACCCATCTCATGAAGCTGCATTTATAGGAATACTTATTAGCCTGATTACAGCATTTTTTCCTAGAGATTCCAGTGGACCCCCAAAAAGCCGAGGCCTACTACAATGAGGATGGGTTTGAATCTTGCTCCGAAGAAGATGACGAGGCTGATGAAGAACTTACAAGTGGGCAGGTATGAGAACAGGATGGACTGATATGATGCCCCTGGACTGACTACAAGGCTTCAATGTCTAATCATGGACTTGCTTTATTTATCATAGAAGTAGCTTGTTTTGTTAAACTCTGTGAGTTAAATGTATCCATCGTGATCTTTAGAGGAGAGTCATTCAGTCACCTTGAATCATGGACCCTGAGGGATTTCAGTGGTTGGTGTGGGCATAATGAGCATCTGCTCTGTAAGATCTGTGGGTGCAAGTGAACATGGAACTTTAGCCTTAATGTCTTCATAAGGTGTGGCTGCTTCTAGATCCTGTAATGCCCTCCCCAGGGTCCGAAAAGAACCTGAGTCGATGTCCAGATATCAGAAGAGGGAAATCGCCCGAGGACATATTTCCAAAATTCATTGGGACACAAACTGTGTGCTCAGCAAATGCAAAATTATACGTAGAAAGAGAATTAAAAACGGCTGGAAAACTTTTCCCATAAAGAGATCTGCCAGTCTGTCCCTTAGCATGAGTGATCCATGCATTGTCTGGTTTAGCTGGGGAGCATTTGTTTGCTTCACTGAAAAAGCATTTCGAGAGATGGGGGGGGGAGGTTTGGTTGGCCATCTCTGTTTCACTTTCACCCAATTATTGGTCTACAGTATCACAAAGACCTTGCAAGAAGGACATATTAAAAGTGAAATATAACAACAATTCACAAAGAAAAATCCTGAAAACCAAAAATAATGGAAGCTCTAGCTGTCTGACAGGGGGATTTGCCAGTGATTCCCGCCTGTTTGGAGTGGGGGAGATGTATAACCTTCAGTAGCCTGCATCTCCAGCAAATTGGCCAAGTGTACAGACACTGAGGGTGGACAGCAAGAAGATCAGCTCAGCTTTAAGTTCACCAAAATTTCCTGTCACTTGGTTGCCTCACAGGTCCTGGGCAACAGCTAAGATGAGATAAGTCAAGACAGAGCCTTAGTGATCACCCGGGGGAAGTTTTCGTTGTTCAGCAGCCCTACAAAAACAAACAATAGGGTTGCAGTACTATGTGCTCAGGCTTTGAATACCTCCTGCCCTCACAGAAAAAAAAAATAAAATAAACAAATAATCACAAAGTGTCCAGTGCAATGCGGGTGGTGCAGTTCAGCTGGAAACAGGCCGGTAAACATGGAAATGTGTGTCCTGTCGGAGCTGACGCTGCTACACTCCACGCTTTCTCAGCTCTCACAACTTCCTGCACACAAATAATGCCTTCGGGGTCACATTGAGGCAGATGGGGGGCATGGGGGGCATGGGGGGGGGGGCGCCCATGCTCTCTGGGGTGAAGGGGTGTGATTCGCTTGGCACCAGCCTACTTATTCCTCACACATGCACTTCCACCTTGATAAGAATAATAATACTTACTACAAGTACATAGGAATAGGGATGTTAATACTCGCCCAGTCAGAGGATTCAGACTAGCAACCTTCTGGGCGTAGACAATTAACCTGCACACCACTCCATGAAGTGTATCTGACAGGTTCCATTAAAGATTGTACATGGGTCACGAGACTGATGCTCAAACCTCTAAAGGACGCTTTTCACTGCACCATGTACGGTACTTTCGGTGCTTCCACTTTTTCACTGATTTCCGGTCGAGTACCAGTACCTAAAGTTCCAGCAGCAAACATTCCAGCACCAAAAGTTCCGGCACCAAAAGTTCCAGCACCAAAAGTTCCAGCACCAAAAGTTCCAGTACCAGAAGTGCCAAGCCGGCTGGGGTACTTCTTTGGTACTTCTGTACTTTGGGGTGGGACTTTGCTTTGTCGATTGGTTCAGTACTAGCCTGCGGCTGAAACACAATATAAACGCCGCCTTAAAAACAGTTGTGAACTCAGAAAAAAATGATAAACAGAGTAAAAAAATCCAGATCCAGATGGCATGACAAGAAATATAAATTTAGTGATGTTGTTTAGTTGTAATAAATGTTGGGCTATTTATTAAACAAAAAAGGAGTTAATCATTTTCTCACAAACCCATCTTTGAGTGATTTAAACAGCAAGGATGAAAATGATTGTGACGAATGTATGCAGCACTCATGCAAAAGCAGTGAAGGTAAATTTTTAAACTGATTTTTAAACATGAAAGAATTTATAATAGGAATAATAATTAAAATTGCAAAGTTCGCAGTTTTTTTCCAATGACAGAGTAACAGAGTAAAAATATTTTATTGAAACTTTAACCTCCGTGCTATAATGTCCGTACAGAATTAAAAGTAAGACAAAGCCTGACCTTAATCCAAGAATTGGATGTGTATATCATGCGATGTTGGTATTAATATTGCACATCGCCAAGCCGTATAATATGCTACAGCCATTTTTTTAATTCAGTACAAAATACCCCGGCTCTAGCTGTGATGTCATTCGTTGCCAGTGTTCCGGGCAATTCGGTTTCCCTATGTTTCCCCTGCCTATCAGGAAATAATGTTTCCCCTAATATTAAAGCAGAGAGGTATGTGAAATGTCTGAAAATCACTCAGGTACATTATTACATGTGAATACTGTATTGTTATTAGTACCGAGGC
>JABJVO010000243.1:0-14694 GCA_026770805.1 Boulengeromyrus knoepffleri
GGTAGCCTTACTCGACAAAGTAGCTCAACTCGTTTCAGATCAGCGACCAATCGGTCATTTAGAGACAGGCATGCATTATACGGCAGGGATGCCTTTTTCGCCATAGCACCTGTCTGCTGCTGCCGCCGCCGCAGATGCATTGATATGTGACCCAATAACTCAAAAACCGTTTAACGTTTTTTTCAAACTTTGTGCAGGAATTGTATGGGTGATGAATTGGAACTGCTTAAATTTTGAGACAGGTCGCTCCAAAACTGAAGCAGTGTCGCATAGTGATATCAAAAGAGGGCAGTTTTGACAGTTGTTTGCATTAAGATTTTTTTACATCAGATTTTTCAAGAGGTATTGTATGGGCGCCAAACTGGAACTGCTGAAGCAACACTGCTTTTTGGAAGCAAATGGAAGGATGACATTGCGAATGTGATAAGTGAAAAAGTATTTAATGGAACATATGACTGTATCACAGAAACAGTAAATGGATGAAGATGTACACTTGGTTTCATTTTCAGACTTTTCTTGTGAATATGGTCAATTTATTTGTCACTCTTTACTTACTCTATTTGATCTTTATTATCTTATTAGCACTTCACAAAAACATTAGGCTATATGGATGAAAATCTTCACCTAAAAATGTACACTAGATCAGATCCAAAATTGTAACTACAGTAAAATCCCGTTATAGTGGACTCGCTTATAACGGAATATCGTCTATAACGGACGAGGTCCGCTGGTCCCGGCCTTGAGCATTTACGAACATGCAGAAAAAGCATCGGATATAGTGTACTCGCATATAACGGAATTTCGCTTATAACGGACAAACAATTTGGTCCCCAGGGACGCTTTTAGCTGTAGTTTTGTTCGGCTATAACGGACATGCAGTTCCGCCTACAAGGCGTGTGGCGTGCGGGTGATATCCAGCGCAGATACGTACGTAGTCGGGATTATTAATAGTCACGCATCTGATCAGGTGAACTTGGATTACGACATGTACAATATAATAATCTATACCATAAGTGTGTCTGCTGGGGTGTGGCATGAGTAAATGGTGTCCTGTAGTTGTGTTCTGGGCATACAGCAACTCTGGATATAACGGACTTTGGGTATAACTGACTGTTTCGCCAGGTCCCTTGAAGTCCGTTATAACGGGAATTTACTACGATAGAGGGCAGCAAAATTGGATCTGCCAACAGCTAGTGGGCAGCCAAGAGCGAAAACGGACCCTGCGGATGTACCATCTAAACTAATTCTGTGGATCTTTGTACAGGAGAGCATTATAAAACTGTGGCGCCAATATAAAGTTTGTATTGATTATTGGTCGCTAGCATCACTGTTCAGCAAGTTTTATCCAAAGCAGTACAGTAGCCGGTAAGCGCGGATGAATGTCTTAATCAAAATATACATTGATTCGTACGTACTGTTCCTGTTCCAAAACGGTACGGCTCAAGATGATTTTCTGAATATTTTATAATAAAGTTTATATTGATCTTTGTCGCTAACTCCCCGTTTACTGTGGGAGAATTTAATCATGTAACTTTTTTGGAGACTTGGGGTTGTGCAAAGTAGCCTTCTATTAATATCTTTTTATATTTTATATAGATTTTTGTTGAGCAAATAATCAAATAAACCCATTTGGCCTCCTGAGCTTTTGACTGGAAATGCCATTAATTCACAACGTGATTTTTAAAAATGACAAAAACTACGGTGCAACAAACGTCTGTCCACTGAGGACTAATCTTAATGAAACAGTGAGGAGTATACAGTATTCCTTCACTCTACTGCACCCCATGCAGAAAAATGAGGAATAGTATGGTTTTTACTTTTAAAATTGCAGTAAAGGATTTTTCATATCAACCTGTCTATTTATCTGTGCCATTTTCCTTATCTCATGTGGACTATGTGAAAGGAGGCAGTGGATCTTAAGTTTTACACCAGTGATTTAGCAGCAGTGAGGTTTCATGACACTGCCATACAGAAGTACCTTGATCATTACCACATTTACAATTAATCACATACTAAGGGGAAAAATGGGAATTTGATACAAGGCAATGGTGAACAGCATGAAGTTGTTATACCTTCAATAATTCATGAAGTCACAATGGATGGATAAGCAACACAGATTAAGCAATTGTAATTCTATATTTTTACTGTCGTACCTCAAAATAAATAAATTTGACAAAAAATTTATACGTAATATTAGCAGACATACGTCATAGTAACATTCATATTTATCCAGTGTAGCACACATTTTAAGGCACAGCTTCCAATGAAGCACCTGTCACTTCACAGAATATATATATATATATTTTTTTTTTTTAAATCAGCAGCCTGTAGGACGGGGGTGGGCAATCTTATCCACAAAGGGCCGGTGTGTATGCAGGTTTTCACTGCAACTCCCTAATTATATTACTAATTAGAGGACTGAATGGCTGAGAAGTCCTCACCTGGGTTTGAACAGCTGACCTGCAGGTTATCCCAAAACCCCGCATACACACCGGCCCTTTGCGAATAAGACTGCCCACCCCTGCTGTAGGAGGTGCTTTGCTTAGTCACAGAGTATTATTAAAATTCCATAGAACAAAAGGGAAATTGAACTATTAAAAGTTTTTTTTTTTTGTCTCCAACAATTGAAACACACTGTTCCAATCTAGATTAATAAAAATAAAAGATAAAACCTTGGGCTATGGAAAAAGCAGATTAATTTGCATGGAGACTTGAGGTAGTGGCCGCCTTTGCCGTAAAAATAGCTATGTTAGTGCACTGTAGACCTGTGAGCTGGACTTTGCCCGGCGACCTCATCTGACATGTGCCGGTGAGGGACAGAAACCTTCAGAAAACGTGCTCTGGACCTCAAACAAGGACAGACTACTCTAGTTTCTTTTGCAACTTCTTCTGGAAACACACAGGCAGGATGGAGAGAAGGGCCAGTACGGCCAGCAGCAGCAGAGAGTTCCAGGAGACGGCCTCCCCTGCTGTAGTCAGCTTGTACAGAGTGGTCCCGGCATTGATGGCCACAAAAGATGGAGGAGCCACTCCTGCAAGAACGGAAATGGGGTTTCAGATCCCAGTGACAGATTAATGCAGCAAAGAACCAACACAGCGCTAGACAGGACAACTGGTACCACGGCCAAACTGCACATCAGCCCTCCAGTTATACTGGACAAACATATACACAATATATACAACACAGGGAGAACATGCAAGAGCAGGACCAAAGTCCCCAATACAGGAGCTGGTATCATCAGGCCATTATGTGAGCAAGCGTGAACTTAATCTTGTTAGTTGATATTTACATATTTCACATATTACGTGACACTTATTACATACATATTGGGGGCTCTGTAGGTAAATTAATGTGACATCAATGAGCATTAATTGGTCTTAATCCTTACCCAAGAATGTGCCAAGGAAAAAGAGCCCTAAAGGCACATTAATGACGGGGGATGTGATATTGATGAACCAGTTGGGGAGGAAGGGAGTGATCCTCAGGAATATGATGTAATTAATAAGATGCTCTCTGTGGTTGTCTACCTGCAAAAATGAGCCAATGAGAGAGGGGACATCTCAATGAAAAGATTCATAATGTATCTTGTCATAGGGCTTAGCAGTTAATCAAATTACAATTATGATTTTGGCTTGCAATGATTATTAAAACAAAGCTGAAGAAAAAAAGATTGTGCCGCGTTTCATTTCCATTTCATAAATCCAGCGCACCCCTTTCCGTCCACTTTTTGTTTGCCCTAGTCTGTCATCGTGCTGCTCTCTGGGAGTACTCTTTAAAACAGGGATGTCAAACTCATTTCAGCTATTAAATTGAGTTTGGCACCAGTGCTTCAAAGGACGCTTCAAACAGCAGCCTGATTTTTACTGGCTCTGATGCCCAAATGATGTTTTAGCTCCTCAGAGCTTGGCCAGGATCTCATACTCACTCGTCAATTCAGACACCCCCACCCCCAACATATCAAACTCCAAGGTATCGTCAGCGTCTCCCAGGTCCATCCTAATTGACCAATACTTACCTGCTTAGACCACTTCTCTGCCTTCTCCGTCAGGTATTTATAGACCACTGGCCTGCCCACCAAGTAGGAGAGCATATAGCAGAAAGAGGCTCCAAGTCCAGAGCACTACAAGCACAGGAGACTTGATCAGAAAAGGCATGAAGTATATAAAATGATATGAAGTTCCTATTTAAATCCAAAATGGCACAGTATCATACTTACCAAGCAAACCAGGAACAATGCTAGTGGGAAGGGGTAAAGATAGCCTGACAGGATGCTGAGAAAGATGGAGCCAGGGATGGCAAAGGTCTGGAGGCTATGGCAACAGAATTAAGGCCGATATCAGCAGGGTAAAAAACAAATAAGGTTTTCATAGACGGACAGAAAGGGCCATGTATATATAATCAAAAACGTCATATACAGCATTTCATACAAGTGAAATTGCATGGATGACTTTTGGAAATGACTTGTGCCAAACTGATATATGGTCTCGCATTTAGTGACAAAGTCTGCATGATGCAGACCAATATGTTTTTCATTGCATTTTGTATATATAAAAAGACCTTATCTTCAAGACAATTCCCACAAAACCTCTACATCCTAATTTGAATACCACTTGGGTGATTTCATTGTACAGTGGAGAGAGACTGAAGCCATTCAAGTAGGATTACTGCTCTCCCTCACAGATGAGAATAAAACAGCCCCCTCAGCTGAATCCTGCTGTTCTCACGGGCATAAAAGACCCCCACCCACCCCAGACCCAGCTTAACTGAGCAGGGGAAGGTGGCTATCTGCTATTGGGCCCTCAGCCGAAGTATCTCTTTTATGCATATGTTAAAAAAAACACACATCTTCTGTAACTAGCAATTAGCAACAAAGTACTTGGGAAAAACTTCATTCAACTAACATTTCACACATGGGAGACAATCTAACTTTTGCTTCAGGGAGCATCAATAGCTCTGACTGTACAGTCAAGTCTCACAGTTAATCTAGGCAAAAAAAAAATAAAAAAATCAAAGCCAGTGCACACTTTTGTATGCTTTCATATTACAAAGGATACAACACATATGTGGTGAAATAGGCTACCAATACTTGAGTGTAGTAAGTGTCCTTGTACTTGGACAGAACCGTGCCCAAGGCTTTGGCATCGTTCATGTCTTTGGGAATTTTCATTTTTTCCCACTCTTCACTGTATGGGAGAAAGAAGCTCACAGGTCAGTGTGAGGAACTCCTCTGGAAGGAATAAATTGCATATTCTACCTAAGACATGGCTATAAAACACGCGTATAGATTTGAAAGCAGTACAGACCTAAGAAACACATAAGGGATACATGCATCATTGTAGAGGTGCCAGTCAGGAAGATAAAGGAGAAGAAATCTAACCTGGAGCTAAGGCAGCTACATTTCTCATACCTTGCAAATTTTACATGTCATACTGCTCCTCTTAAGAAAGAAGAAAAAAAACTTAACTAAAGCTTAAGCAAACTTCAATCAGATTTGATTGTCATCAAACTGAACACAGCATGGCAGGCTAAATTCACACATGGCTGACAGGCCAACATAAGGGTGGAATATTGTGGTACTTACTTGCTCATGTGCGGGAAATTTCTGTACACCAGATACATGATACAGGCAGCACAGGAGAATATGGAGACCAGAAGGAGAAGCGACATGCGAGCAGAGCCCCTGCCAGAATAAGACAGGCCTTGGAAGGCAGAGGGAGGGGAGAAATCAAATCATTCTAAACATTCAAAGCTCAATGGCAGAACCACATAAATATCACTGTAAAATTTAGACTTATGTTTCTCAACCTGGTCCTCGGGGGCCCCCCAGACAGTGGGGAGCTGGGAGGGAGCAAAACCATGAACTATCTGACAGGGAGCAAAACGTGGACTGTCTGGGCCTCCCCCCGAGAACGAGGATATGAAACACTAATTTAGACTCTGATGTATGTTTAATTGCGGTGCAACACCTTGCATGAATTTGCATCACTTGTTGACACAGAACATAGGAGTAGTTGAAGCTTTTTCCTCCAGGTGACGAAGAATGTTTGTGTCAATCTTTTCACAAATATGGTAAAATAAAGAAATTAAATTTGTGTTGATGTATACTGTTAACAAAATGTACTTATATGGTATACCTCAACATTTTTTCTTTACATCGCCAACATTACTCAATATTTACTTACTCCAAATTGTCGTTGCCCAAGATTACCAACATTTTTTTAGTTTTATCGTATTTACCGGTTTAAAAATAATTTCTAGGAATTTTACAGAATCACATCGTTTACTTCGAAACTCGTTTGACATATTGCCAAGAGATAAGATCATTTAGGTCGGTCAAAAGATAAACTACAGACAAATAAATCACAGCTAACTTTTTACACGCAGCCGAATAGCCAAAAAATAAGGACACAGCCACGACGTAGGAGAAGCAATAATAATAATAATAACAATAACATTTATAATTATTGTTGTTGCTATGATTACTAAAAAGAGGAAGAAATCTCGCGAAGAACCAGTCAAGCAGGGAACCCCACACTCCGCTAGTCGGCAATACAAGTTCATACAATTTAGTGAATGTGACAAGGAAAAATAATGCTTCAAATTAGACACCTGAAACACATACAAATTAGCAAACGATTACCTGGTTGTTTAGATGAAGAGTGACAGTCATAAAATCATATCAATATAACTTGCCATTTTGTTTACCGATGAGTTTAATGACGTAAGCTAGTCAAGTGTCATACACATGGCGTCTGTTGGCCGATTACAACTTTAAAAAGAGCAGCTGGTACCTTTTGGGATATAGCCCTCCTTCGTATTGATTTCCTCTTCTTTTAAAGTGTCTGTCGCAATGCTCTCTACACCCTGTCTTTCTGTTTGCCTTTTCGCCATTTTTACTTAACTTGAAAGACGTTTTTTATTTACTGAGTAAATGTAATACCCAGCATTACCGGATAGCTAAAACAAAACCGGGTAAAGCCGGCTGCTTGCTGGCAGCTAAAGACTCACTGGTCTTTCACGTTATAAACGTTGGCTGTTGAGCAAAGAGATAAAAGCAGCTCGTGATTGTTATTAAAAACGGTGAGCCATTTTTCACTAGCGCCCCCATACGGGCGCCAGTCGAAAGTGCAGCGATGAAGATGAACGAGCCATACACAAGTATACAGTGGTACGAGACATCATTTCCCTAGGGCAGCGGTGGCCAATCAAATCCGCAAAGGGCCGGTGTCTATACAGGTTTTTGTGGTAACCTTTAGGTCAGCTGTTCAAACCCAGGTGTGAGGACTCCTCAGCCAATCAGTCCTCTAATTAGTAATCTAATTAGGGAGCTGCAGCGAAAACCTGCATACACTCCAGCCCTTTGCGGATAAGATTGGCCACCCCTGCCCTAGGACCACAGTGCAACACAAGACACATGGGGGGTGGGTTGTATGTACACAATTTCAGTGGTAAATGGAGATTAAGTACACGAGTGCAAACATGGTGGTTGGACATGGACCACACATAGTGAAAAGGAGGAGTTCAGAGGTCTTACAGCTTGTGGGACGAAGCTGTTACAAGGTCTGGTTCAGCTCGTCCGGATGCTGTGGTATCCCTTGTCAGGCGGGAGGTGGGTGAACAGCCCATGCAGTGGATGGGAGGGGTTTTTCACAATGCTGATGACCTTGCAGATGCATTGCTTGTGAAAGATGTCCTGGATGAAGGGGAGAGGTCCCAATGATTTTCTCTTTGGCACTTGGGGTCAGGGACATTGGAGTTCCCAAACCAGGAAGTGATACAGTTGATCAGGACACTCTGAATGGTTCCCCTGTAGAATGTGGTGAGGGGATGGGAAGCAAGCCTTAAGAAATGCAGTCGCTGCAGTGCTTTCTTGGCCAGAGAGGTAGTGTTGAGGTTGTTGAGAATACTAAATACTAAATGCAATACAGACTAACAGATCTTCAGACTGTTGTAATGTTTTCCTTCTACATAAAAAATTAACTTGCTGTATTATGTTTGTAGATGTAGATGTTTAATGTTGCTCTTATCACAGTCTGTGGTGTGTAAGAGTATGTGCCCTACAATTTAAGGGCCATGTTAATTTTTAGGCCAGTAATTATGAGTGTCTTATCGAAACTGTGCTGAATTGCACTCAGCTTTCAAAAGTTGGACCATAAAGAGCCACACTTTCCCAATAATAACCACCTTGAGATTTTCGGCAGTGAAAACTTTTGAGAGTAGGGATGGGCAATCTTATCCAAAAACGGCCGCTGTGTATGCAGGTTTTCGCTGCAACTCCGTAATTAGATTACTAATTAGAGGACTGATTGGCTGAAGAGTCCTCACACCTGGGTTCTCAAAAACCTGCGCCTATACCGGCTCTTTGCGGATAAGATTGCCCATCCCCTACCCTAGATGCAACACAGAAGTACGGACATACCACTATAACTCCCCGATAGGTCCTACGTGGCATTTCCTACACAATGACTCAGCAGGTCAACATAACCAGGCAATTTGTAGTGCCCGTGGGTTTTCTGGATGTAATCAGAACTTAAACTTTGTCGACATTTATATTCGGCGAAATTTTCTATTTCTCCCCCTTTCTTCAAACGTAAGACATTGTTTTAATCATAAAAGCGTAGAGATAGGCGTATTCATTATTACTTGCATATGAAGGGCGTTTCTTTAATTCTGAAAGACGACGGGCTGAGGGGCTTGTTTTACACATGAAGCACAAGGCATTTTAATCTCTTGATTCGTTTTTCCTCTTTTAAGAGTTGTGCGTTCATTCTATGAAGTTCATGGCAGCACATATTTTCCACCCACATTTTTCACCTCAAACTTTTATACATTGCTGTATAAAACAGTATAACGACTATTGTGTATATTCTACACAATATAATGTCTTTTAACGGCAAAACATTTCGAGAACATACGCGAATAATTGTAATGGAGGCATTATAGTCGACGTTTGCAACGTGGGCGTCATGGCCACGCGGAGCTCCATACACAACTGGCTGCTGCAGGTATGATTTCCATCATCTTGTGTCTGAAAACTTGGCTTTATCAGAAGTCAGCTAAGGCATGCACACGAACTTGTTGATCCTTTCTCAGCTGTGAGGAATGCTATTGGTTTGTATTGGTATGATGTCTGATTTATTTTCTTTGTTAATGACGTCAGTGTAACTGTGTAGGGAAACGAACGGTGTAAATATACTATACTTGCTGTGTGTGTTTTAAACTTTTTTTAAGAGGCATTTAAGGATTCACCAAATTCGCGGTTCAGTTCGATTCATGATTCGATCTTTCCACGATATTTTTGAGAAAAAAACTTAATTGCCAAAAATGTAACACTTTACAGTTCTTTATCAACTTAAATATATCTTTTAACATTAAAGTAATTTTCTTAATTGCAATATCTATAAACATTTGTAAAGGCTGAAGTAAAATGTAGTATCCTGTTAACGCAAATATTCGATTTATTGAAAATGAATAAAGTTTCTTTAATCATTTCGCCATTCCATAGTGTATTACTTCTGAAGGTTGCATTAGTTGGTTGCTGGTAGGGGGCAGGCCAAGTTATTGCCTTTTGCTGTATAAACAACGCAATTACCGCTAGGAAAAACTAAGCTTTCCCAACTTAATAATATTTTGAGCTACTTTTTATTTCCACGATTAAACTAGTCATATTTATCCTCTTTACATGCCTAGTGTGAGCATTAACCTTTTTACTGTGCACGGTGTCATCCATGCTGTTATAGGTAGTCATCTCCAAACAGTTGGATTGAATTGCTTGGCAAACACGTGAGCTCCAACCTTGTTGTTACTGCTCATGGTGAAGCAGAATGTGTAGGGATCCTGAGATTGCTTATAGCCTAGAAAATGACTGGTGTTTGATTTCAGACGTTGTAGAGCATTTGTCCTTGTCACCAACCCTGCTCCTGGAGATCTAACTCCCTGTAGAGCTTAGGTGCAGCCATAATTTAACACACCTGATACCGAAATTCAGGCTTTTTAGTGGCATCTCCATGCGTATCGTCTGTTCTTAGTTGCCGTAAGTGCTCAGAATATATGTGGGACGTCCTTCAGGACAGCTGGAAAACCATCCCAGGAGACTATCTCATGAAACTTTATTTTTCTAACAGAAAAAGGCAGATGAATAGATGAAGTTGTTGCTACCAAAGTTGGATACCTGAGTTAGCTTAAAGTGTGCTTCAGTCTCTGGTTTATGAAGAATAACTAACTGAAATGACACATTTTACCCCATACATCACACACCAGTATTAACTTTCACTCCAAAAACAAGTTGTCTTATTTTGCTTTAGCCTCGTTTCCACCACTGCAGTGCCAGTGCTGGACTTTTTCCCAATCCGGCACTGGTTCCACCCGATCCACCGTTTAAAAAAAAAAAAAAAAAAAAAAAAAAAAAAAAAAACTGCCTTGGGCCAGAAAAAACAGCTCCAGTGATCAGTTATTGGACTTCTGTGCTGAATACAGCTTGTCCATAACGAACTCCATGTTCAAACAATAGGGTGTTCATGGGTGCACCTGACACCAGAACATGCATGTTCAGTGACAGCAAAAAATTTTTGTAACCATGTCTTTCAATCTATGTCCGCATGTTTTGGACACTCGAGTGAAGAGAGGAGCCGAGTTATCACATGGTGGTGAGTTGGTCAGGTGGTGGGGGAAGATGCCGGATGGACCTGTTAGACCCAAATGCAACGTCTGGCAGAGCCCCCTGTCCAGGAGATCTTTAACTCAGAACTTCTCTTGCATCCCAATGGAGTCTGGGGACATGGAGCATGAATGTAACATATTCCAGGACTGTATTTCTGAGTCAGCTATGCAGAGCTGTGGTTGTAAGGTTGTTGGTGTCTGTTGTGGTAGCGATCCCTGAACCCTGTGGAAGACACCAGTGGTAAAGTGAACTTTCAGGCTGAAGAAGGAGGCCTTCCAAGTTTGGTTAGCTTGTGGGACTCCTGAAGTAGCTGACTGGTACCAGCAGGCTAACTGGAAAGTGGCGTTGGCAGTTCTTGAAGCAAGAACTCTGGTGTGGGAGGAGTTTGGTGAGGCTATGGAGAAGGAATTTTGGTCGGGTTCAAAGATTCTGGCAAACCACCAGGCAACTGAGGAGGGAGAAGCAGCGCTTTACACTTTCTGTTTACAGCAGGGAGGGACAACTGTTGACCTCAAAGGGGATATAATCAGGTGGTGGAAGAGATATTTTGAATACCTCCTGAATCCCATTGATACACCTTCCTTGGAGGAAGGTGAGCTAGAAGATCTAATCCAGTCTAGTGGCAGAAGAGATCCTGCACGTCATCTCATCGTGCAATCCTACCACCTGTCCACTTGACCAAATCCCTTCTAAAATGCTCCAGACAATCTCAAGACCTTCTCCCCATAATCACCACTATCATTAATAGCTCCATAACATCTGGTCATGTAGTAATGCCATTCAAGAAAGCCAGGGTTATTTCCATCCTGAAGAAACCCACACTGAATCCCTCAGATGTCAGCAACTACTGACTAGTATCACTTCTCTTTTCTTTCAAAATTCCTTGAATGTACAATCAGCTGTCTTTCTCTTTCAGAACACCCTTCATGATCCTAGCCAGTCTGGTTTCAAAGTGGCACATTCCACAGAAGACTGCCCCCTTGGCTGTCACTGAGAAGCTACATGCTGTCAGAACAGTCAAATTATCTGCCCTCATCCTCCTCGACCTTTCAGCGATATTTGAAACGGTCAACCACTCTTGTCCATCCTTATTAGTCTAGGAATTCATGGCGCAGCATAGCAATAGCTTGCTTCCTATCTAGAAGCTAGTCATATCAAGTGACATGGAAGGGATCCACATCTACTCTACGCAGACTCTCCACTGGCATCCCTCAGGGCTCAGTTCTTGGTCCTCTTCTGTTCTATTCTAGATCTCTTGGTGAGGTCATAGCCTCGCATGGGTTCTCTTATCACTGCTATGCAGTTGACACCTAACATCCTTTCCTTTCTTCCATCAGACACTCAAGCCTCCACTTGGATCTCTGTCTGGCAGACATCTCGACATAGATCAGCTGAAACGCAACCCCAGCAAAACAGAACTGCTGTTCATCCCAGCTGATCCATCCCCACACCAGGGTCATGTGATCTCCCTGGAAAACTTTCTGATCTGTCCTTTGGACACCACTTGTAACACTGGGGTAATCATGGACAATCAACTGTCCTTTTTCTCTGACATTGCTGCTCTGTACCGCTCCTGTCGATTTCCTCCTCAACATCAGAAGGGTTTGTCCATTTCTTTCCACACAAGCCACTCAGGTATTTGTTCAATCTCATGTCATCTCGAGGCTAGACTACTGTAACTCACTCCTAGCAGGTCTGCCTCTGAGTGACATTTGTCCTCTGTAACTGATCCCAAATTTAGCTGCCCCACTCATTTTCA
Source organism: Boulengeromyrus knoepffleri (assembly GCA_026770805.1). Classification (NCBI taxonomy): domain Eukaryota; kingdom Metazoa; phylum Chordata; class Actinopteri; order Osteoglossiformes; family Mormyridae; genus Boulengeromyrus; species Boulengeromyrus knoepffleri. Next base: position 12,421 of record JABJVO010000243.1, read on the forward strand.
ACCTTCCCAAGTTCTGCCACATCACACCTTTGTTACGCACTGGCTTCCTGTAGCTTCCTGATGCTCGCCTACAAAGCCAAAAATGGACCAGCACCCTCCTACCTAAAAGAACTCAAACAAGGATACTGAAAAGTTCATTGGAGTTGGAGCTGGGGGGAGCTTCAGGAGTATGGGGTACAGGGTCTGTTGCTGTGGGCCGTTAGGTCCCTGTATAAATGGAGTGAGAGTTTGGTTCACATTGCTGGCAGTAACTCTGACTCATTCCCAGTGGGTGATGGACTCCGCCAGGGCCACCAGTCATTGATTCTGTTAATTTTATGGACAGAGTTTCTAGAAATAGCCAAGGGGCAGAGGGGGTCTGGTTTAGTGACCTCAGGTTTGTGTCTTTGCTTATTGCAGATGTTGTGGTGCTGTTTGGTATCATTGGGCTGTGACCTGTGCCGTGTACTGAAGCGGTTTGCAGCTGAGTTTGAGGTGGCCAGGCTGAGGATCTGCACCTCCAAGTCGGAGGCCATAGCTCTCAACTAGAAAAGGGTGTGTTGCCATCTCCTGATGGGGATGAGTTACTTAAACTCCTCTGCTTGAAACAGTATCTTGGGATCTTGTTCATGAGTGAGGGAAGAAGGGAGTGGGGGGATCGACAGGCAGTTCAATGCAGTGTTGGTGAAGGCAAAGCTGTTGATTTACCAGTTGATCTATGCTCCAACCATCATGTGTGGTCACAAGCTTTGGGTATTTTGGGCCTTAAAGAGAAGGTGAGGACATTCGGGAGGAGCTCAAAGTAGAGCCGCTGCTCCTCTGCATCACAGAGCACATACACGCTATGGGAAAGACGCCAGTTAGTCTAGCTGCATGTTTTTGGACTAGAGGAGGAATTGCATGATTCTGAGAGCATGCTTACTGCACACGGGGCACAGGTATGATTCGAACTCTCAAACATGTAAGTGTAAAGCAGCAGTGTCACAGTTAAGAGCATGTACCTTTTAATGAAGTTTAAAGAGAGATCACTGCCTTCATCTGGCCAGTGATGTAGGCAACTGAGAACAGTGCCCTCATCACTGTCGTCCAGAATGTCTACAGTAAGATGCCCAGTGGTATGTCTAATTAGCAAATGGCATGAGATGATGTTTAAGGTGTGTGTTTCTCTCCCTCCATTTGATTGGTCAGAATAGTTTCGTTATGTCTAGCTGCTGACCTGGTTGTTTATGATTTAAAACATTTTTTCCAGTTTTCATCTTTGGCCTTTTACCCATGTTACATTGCTGTGGTTCCCTCTGCAGTGTTTCCCTGACCATTATATTATATACCATTATATTAGGGGGGTGCCCTGCCCCCCCAATGGCACCTCCTGCCCCCCCTTGAAGGTCAAGTTAATTTTATTTAATTTTATTTTCTATATTGCAGCAGATCACAACAGAAGTAATTTAAGGTTACCTGTAGAACAGGTCTATAAATTGTCCTTTTATTAAACAAACTAAATAGCCTTATGTTATCTTATTTACACAACAGCTTGTCATTTTTGTTTCTACCCGGTCGCGCATTTACAATTCTCCTCCACTCTGTATCATGCATGGCGGAGTTCTGCCCGATGCACGCGCACAGACACGTGCACGCACACGCTGGTGAGTACACTCCCACCAGCAGACAGAGCGCACGCGTCAGAAAATATGTTGCGTCAGCCACCTGAAAAGCAGAGAAAAATATCTGCGTTTTCTTAACTGCTGTCATTAAAAGAAACACATGAACACCATGAATCCTGTCGGTGTCCGGCCAAGCCCCCCCCCCCCAAACTGTAAACCTAGGGGAAACACTGCTCTGTTTACAGATTTTGACCTTTAACCAAGTGACAAAAGGTGGCTCAGATAGCAAAGGGACTGAAGATGAAGCCTTTCGGTTATGGGCATTCTCAGCAGTGACACATTGCTCACTTCAGAGGTCAGAATAGCTTAGCATTGCTTTCAGCAGGTCTGTTATTGTATCTCATAACCTTTGTGATTTTCCCCTGGTTTATTGGGTTCAGAATAAAAACCTCTTTAGTCAGGAATTGTATATTTGATAGAAAAAATTTACAAAATATAAACTCAGCAAAAAAAGAAACGTCCTCTGACTTTCAACTGTTTTTACTTTCAGTAAACTAAATGTGTAAATAAATTTATTTGTATGAACACTAAAAGAGTCAACACCATAAGACATACAGTAAACTAAAAATGTTTCACAATGTGTCCCTGAATGAAGGGAGGCTCAATTTATTGCCCTAGCCACATCAGCAGTCCT
>JABJVO010000244.1:0-14581 GCA_026770805.1 Boulengeromyrus knoepffleri
ACAATTTTTTTTTTTTTTTTTTTTAAAAAAATTTTGAGGTTTTTCCGCGCCCCCCTTTTTTTATTTTTGGTGTGTAGGGAGGGGGGGCACCCCCCCCCCCCCCCCCCCCCCCCACTGTGTCACAGAATGTCATGGGGAAGTTTGGTTTGTGTTGCATGGCATATAAAAATGCCAAATGTGGTTTGAGATTGCAGCCTGAGGGTAAAACTGTGCAACGATGGGAACAGGGGACCAGACCCAAGGACTGTTTTGGAGGCATTTTCCTTTTCAGGGCATAAGGGAGACAGTGGACAAAGAGATTGCCTGTCAACAAAACATCTAACCATCCCTTCATCTGTTTCCCTATAACTGCTAATTCAATGCAGGGTCATGGTGTATCCCATGATGCAAAGGGTCAAACACAGGGGACATCCTACAGTGCATGCCAGTACAGCCAACAAAGCACTTTGGAACACTTAACAGTGAGACAAACTGAGCAATTAGCAGCACAATGAAAACACTTCATATGTCATGCAAAAACACAAAATCAAGGCTTGTGTGTGAGGTCATGAAACAAGCAAGATTAACATAAAAGAAACATGCATATGAGCAACAGGTAAAATGAATCATCCTCAATATTATCATTTATATTAAACAGGATTTTGGTATTAAGATTCACATTTGTCATTCAACTGACAGCATCAGGTTTTTTTAAGTAAAAGACTATTCCCTCTACAGGGCTTCATGAAAGGAGCTTGGGGAAGCATCTCCTGAAAGCTCGCACAAAAGACGAGCAAGCCCCAGTCCCAGCACACGGTTGCATTATTGATAAACTGACTGATAGGAGCTCTTAAGAGACAGGAAGTCTGAAAAGAACCTCTTTGAAGCATACTAAATAAAAAACAAGCCCAGAGTAATACAAATTGGATACATTTATCCTCTTCTTCAAATGTCAGACTCAGTTCCGAAAGTGTGATGATGAAAGATGGGCAGCATCAAAGTTCTTGTTTTGTGTAAATGGTCGCAAGCTTGTTGGTGAGTAATTCTTAGAACTGCAGAAAATCTGTGCTTCTACATTTGAAGTCTACAGTAGATCCATCATTACACATTACATTATATTACAGTATATTATAAGCATTACATTTTCAGTGGGGGTGGTAGGCTCCAACTGACATTTCAACAAGATCAGAAACTCTCTAGAGATGTTCTACTATTTGTGGCCAGCTGGGTTGTTCTACAACTCAGGTGGTTCTAAGTGCATGAGAAACACTTATCAGGAAGGTCGGCTCAACATGGACTCAAAGGAGGTAATGGAAGAGAAGCGAACATTGGCAAAACTTAAGCACATCATTACCAAACCCATCATAACCTTTCCACAATATACTGGAACTCCTTAAGCCATTAGCTCATTCCCCTCCTGTGCTCTAGGAGGCGCTACTGGGTTCCTTTTCTGCTTGCTACCATTAGATTGTACATCAACTAATCCTCCATCATCTCCTCTTCACACTGTGGCTACCATGTCCCCAGTCAGGAGTAGATACTGAATGAGCATAGAGGCACATTGGTGGAAATTTCAGGTCCAAAAAGTTAAAATCCAGACTTTCAATCAAGAAGTTAAGTACTCTGTAACTGTGACTCTTTATGCTGAATTGGTTGGCTGAAACAAAATCTTGGTCTGGATTTTTACCTTCTGGACCTGAAATTTCCACCTCTGGCAGCACTTATATGAAACATTGTGTTGACATTTGTACATTGCTCTCAGTTTATTAGGTACTCCCTCTTCCTAATGCTTTTCCGAAAAGTAAATCAAGAAGCTGTAACTGAACACATACAATTCACAGACAGGGTCAAGAGGTTCACCTATTCGTTTGACTAAGCATTAGAACAGCTAACATGCCTGATCTAAGCGATTTTGAATGTGGTGTGATTGTTAATGCCATATTTGGTGGATCCAGCATCTCAAAAACAGCCGCTCTCCTGGGATGTTACCGCTGTTTGCATCTTAATTTCCCCTGTGAATTAATAAAGCGCATATTAATAGATACAACTTCCTGCAGTGTTCAGTCACTATTCAGAATGAAAATCTGTTTACACATAAACACCTTGTAGGCGAATAGTCCACCCACCCATCTTCTAATCACTTATGGTCAGGGTCATTTGGAGCCTATCCCAGGCCTAGGGTGATTACCTATTCTATGTCAGGAGAGACAATATGGTCTACTTTAGGTTTAAGAACTACTTTAAAATTGAAAGACTCCTGTGTTTGGCTAAATTGTTTGATTCATCTTGTACTTTTACTGCTTTGTTTCCTTGATTGAAAGACTCATCCAGCCATTACACCTTAACATTAGAGACATGCATGATTATAGGAGACTGACCAATCAGCACACGGCAAGATCTCATTGTTAAAGTTAAATCCAGGTCCTTTTAATTGAAATGGTTAAAACAGTAGTTTACAAACCCCATATTAGCTCATAGTGTCCCTCCTGACATAGATTAGGTGGTCACCCTACCCAGGCAGCTGATCACACCCTGGATGGGGGGCCAGTCTTTCGCAAGATACAAACACACACAGATACACATACAGACTCCGTGAGCAATTTCCAGATGGCAATTATCATAACTGCATGTCTTGTTTGGTTGCTAAGGAAACAAGAGTACTCAGAGGAACACCACTTGACACAGGGAGAACATGCAAACTCCACAGACACAGAGTGGAGGTGGGACTTGAACCACTGGATATTTGAAGAAACTCTGCTGCTTTCCACTGAAGCATCATGCTGCCCTTTAGAAAATAATATTTAATAAAAAAAAATTTAACAGCATGTGGTGCAGTGCTCAGAGTTCAGTCTTAAAGCTTCTCTCATGAGTTTGAATCAACCCATTTTGTCTCCAATGTGCTTTTATAGCCTGTAATTCTCATTGTTTCCTGACTGACCTACAATCGTCTCCAGCCTGCCCGGTGTCCTCTTTACAGCTCTATCTTTTTTCACATCACCACTCCTCAGAGCGACCACTCAGAAAAGGACCCGAGGGCACATGCATTCATGTCCATAGACACACTTCATTCTGATTACCGCAGACACTGGAAGTGAGAGCGGGAAAAGACAGGTGCTGACTTGCTGAGATGTGTTTATCTTTAAGGTGTTACTGTAACACATTTTCTTGTTGGTTTGTGTTATTGTACAGGCATTAGGTGTTTGAATTGTTTCCTTTACCATCATATTGAATGTAATTGAGGTGTGGGAGGAGCTTGGAATCCCACCTTCACACAGCATTACGCTCTCCCTGCCTGGTCCCCAATGAAGGTCAATCGTGACACACCAGATGTGCAATTATTTGACTTTCCTTGGTTCTGCTGTTAGTAACAGGCACATTTCCTGTTAATAATTTGCTATGGGATTAATTAAACTAAAGTGTTTTTTATGAATGTCCCATTGAAGAGATTTTTTAATGATTAAGTCAAGCTTTTACAAGTCACAAAATGTTGTTGTTGACTGTAATTAAGCATAAACCTTACATGAACTGGTAAATATTAGTTACAAAATTAACTATAAATATTGTCTCTGTCCTTAAGTAAAAGTCTCACCAAAACTATGTGTGTGAGCACTAAATGTGAGACTTGCACATCTGATGATGCTAATTCCATGTTCTATAATCACTCACAGGGTCTTTTGGCCACCATCTGCTTCTGTGAAGTACTTAGATGTGAACTTGGTTATAGACATATTATGTTCTGCCACAAATACAGAACAGGCCAAGCATGCCTGAGCTGCAGTTATTTAAGCCTCTTTTGCAAAGGGTACTGTGATCTAGATCTTTACAGTTATCCTTCCCAGTTAGGCATGGACATCCAGCACGATTATTGTCATGTCCATGTGTTGGGCGAGCGAGCATGGGACGCAGAAACAAGGTCAGGCACACCAAAGTCCAACGAATAGGGGATTTATTTGGCCAAACAAGCAGACACACGGTAAAGACTTCAATGACAGAACTCGGGATACAGACTCTGACGTAAACTTAAATACACAGACCAAGTCAAAATAACAGGAGACAGCTGATAACAATCAGGAATTCACATGAGGTTAATGAGGGGGCGTGGCACACGAGAGGATCGAAAGAGCAGGTCATGACAATAATGGCATGAGGCTCAGCTCTGTAACTAATATGTGGTTCTACTCTTCTAAGTGAATGATTAAGAGGCATGTAATATGATTTACTAGAAAGTAAATGCCCTTTAAGGGCAGCACAGTGGCCCACTGATGAGCATTGTTGTCTCACACCTTTGGGACTGGGGTTTGAGTCTCCACGTGTCGCTGTGGGCTTTCCTCCACTTACTCCAGTTGCCCCCCCCCCACCCCGTAGGTGTACATGGTGTGTATCCTGTGATGGTTTGGCGACCATTCCTCGGTGGTTCCCTGCCTTTAGCTTCTGCGATAGGCTCCAAACCCCATGACCCTAAATAGAACAAGCCGGCACAGAAAATAAATGGATACCCTCTAACACTGTGAATATGTTTTTGAACTCAGTATGGTCTCCAGCTCAGTTTCCCTGATATTTCATTTAATCTACTGTTTAATTGGTTGCTTTCTACTGACGAACCTCCTTCAAGAACAGCACATGTTTCCGCATCACTCTACAGCAGTGAGCTGCCATTGGTCAGGTCATTGCATTATGGGAAAGAGGTAAAAGGTGTAATCTACTCCAGGTACTGTTTATCCGGGACTGTATAATATGCAAAATAAATTGGCTTTAGAACAGATATCACAGCTGTAGTCATCTTGTAAATGTATATGAAGTCATCTTGTAAATGTATGTGAAATTTCAAAGAGTTTCCAAAGCTTACTTATGAATTAGTATTGCAATTTATTCATTTTAATAATATTCAGACGTACTTAATCTGCAATATACATAAAGATGGTAATAAGAATCCATTTATTTAACTCAAAGACATGAATATAAAACATATAGAAATAAGTTCTACAAACAGCTGGGTTATGAATATATTATTCACTTCACATTAACTTCAGCTGGATTTTACAAAAGTAATACTGACAGTTGTTATCACATGAGGTCTCAAGTAGCATGTGTGAATAAGAATATAATCAGTCATATAAATTTAAACCTTTAAATTAGTAAATTTTGATAAAAACTGAACTGACAAATAATTGTAGGTCATTGTTGACATTTTTCTTTTGGGATGGTATACAGATTGACTTCACATGAGAACGAGGGATCAGGATGGTATTGACGTGATATTGTCTGAGGGATTATTTGTGGTTTGCGGACCTCTCTGGGGGGAATATATCAGTGAGGTAGTGGGGAGTTGTTCCCATTCTAATCTCCAGGTTTCAGAACAATACACAGTTCTGACACAGGCACACCATGTCCTAATTTCAGCACCATGGACAACACAAGCCCCTTCTCACATGCCCCTGTCTCGACCTTACGGACGGCTCCTTCTCACACGCCCCTGTCTCGGCCTTACGGACGGCTCCTTCTCACACGCCCCTGTCTCGGCCTTACCGACGGCTCCCAGCCACCTGTCCATGTTTCTCCCCAGCAGGGTGGTAGGTCTCCAATTTAGCACAATGCAGAGCTTCCTTCTGGTCCTTCGGGGTTACTGCTCCATCGGCCATCATTTAGTGGCTAATTTATTACCTGCAGCACTCAGCATTTTCTTCATGAAACTAAATGGGACAACAGAATTTCCCAGTTAAAAATAAAATCTGGGATTCAGCATTGCAATAAAATGGTTGTATGATGAGTGGCACAGTGGTTAGTGCTGCTGCCTTACAGCTAGAAGGTCCTGCGTTCAGCCCCGGGTCCTTCCTGTGTGGAGTTTGCACACTCTCCCTGTGTTTGCGTGGGTTTCTACTGGGGGTTTCGGTTTCCTCGCACAGTCTAAAAGCATGCAGGATAGATTCATTGGTGAGTCTAAATTGGCCCTGTAGTTGTGTGTGTGTTTGTGTGTGTGTGCCCTGCGGTGTGTTGGCGACTGCCCAGGGTTGTTTCCTGCCTTCGCCCATTGTTCCCAGGATAGGCTCCAGTCTACCCCCCCGCCCCGCGACCCAAGTTGTGACTATGCAGTTACAGTAATGGATGGATGGATGTTTGTATGATGATGAAAAAGGTTGCTAAGGGGAGGTAGTGAATGGTGACACGTGACATGAACATGAAATTTTACTGTTACTTCCAGCTTTTGCTGGAAGTTGAGTTTATGCAATATATATATTCAACAGGATCTAAGCTTAGTTGTTTATCAGCACTAATGAGATGAAACCTAATATGAGGCCAGCAGGGAGGTGTGTTGGGGAACAGCGATTAGCCTCAACACCACACCAGCAGAAGCCCCGTCTTTATATAAAATTCCCCAAAGTTCTGGGAAAAGCTTGTCTAAATATAAAATAGCTCATTTGAAGGAACAAAAAATTAATTGCACTATATTTCAAAGACTGGGTTAGAAAGGACAGAAGATCCATTTCCATAGGATGCTATACCAGGAACTTCGGTTTCTGTGCTACAAAAACAGCATGATCTCTAACTAACTGTTTTTCACTGTAATTACTAATTTAAGGAAGTATTCTGAAAATTCCTCTTATACCAAGCAGTTCTAGGCCACGGATTTCAGTATTTCAGTTAAAGGATGTCAAAGGCAGTTTTGTAATTTTGTGTGGGTCAGAGGTGGATAGTTCAGGTTCAGAAAGTAAAAATCCTGATGAGAAAAAAAACCTTGACTTTGTTTCACCAAGCCAGTTGAGTATAAAATATAGCACATCCCAAGTACTCAACTGGGCTGACCTGAACGTTCCCGAGAACAGGGCTAACCTGAACTTTCCACCTCCATTGTGGGTTTACTGCAGTGTTACTGTATCAAGCGCAGCTCATCTCATGCACCTGATACAGTAACACTGCAGTACCTTAAATTGGACAAAAGTTCCCAAATATTTGCTTATTGACTTTCTGTCTGTCAATTTTTATTCAGTCTAACGTGTCATTTACATGTAGAGATTTTTAGCATTGGTGTGATATTACTGGTCAGGCACAGCTAACACCCACAAACCTGCTTCAGTGCTAATGAAGGACGAACAGACAGGAAACCTACCACAGCAGCATCCTGCCTCTTTCACTCCTCTCTCGTTTGGCCCAACCTGTTCAGGGTGGTGGTGGTGGATGGGGGTGCTGGAGCTTCTCCGTTCAACCACATGGTACAAGATGCTAGTCCATCACTGGGCAAAAACACACAATCCCACACTGTGGACAATTTAGAGGTACCAATTAACTTAGCGGCATATTTTTGGACTGCAGGGTAAAACCAGGGTATTCAGAGCAAACCCACACAACACGCAGAGAACATGCAAACTCTACACGCAACGCGGAAGTGGCGTTTGAACCCTCATTCCTGGGGCTACCCACTGAGCCACAGTACCAGACTGCCTAACAATTAAAAACCCATTATCACTGCATGAAGGGGCTGGTTCCCCGACCTGGCCGCCTAGAATATCTGTGTCCTTCCTCTCCTCCAGACTATATTTTTACAACTGGGTAAGACAGGAGCTCAGTGGGTAGCTATATATAGACACGGATCTATTCTCTTGGCATTTCGACAGACGGGGTGTCTGGGTTCTCTGTCAGCTCTAGGACTGAGGATCCCATGAGGCATCTTTGAAGGTGTTTATATATTAGCTTGTACCCACGTAGCGCTAATGTCATGTAATAGCCTCGGTGACCATAAATGATAAGATGATAAAAAACTTTTACAGGCACCTTTATGGGGTCTTTGTTAGACTGCAATTTGTCTGGCCTCAGACCTGTTTGCCAACGAAGGCCCTGCCAGGAGCTGAAATGTAGCTCTAAGGATTATCAAGGCACACAAACCCTTCCGCCATGCTAAGGTCATAATCCTCATAGGTGCAAGAAATATCCGTCTTTGGTTATTTGCTCTAGCTGGAGATCAACTTCTTATTAAATGCTGATGGCAGAAATATTGAGGTAATGCCTGGCTCAGCTTGGATGACAAACATTTTCTCTTCGAAGGCTAAAACAAAACGGAGAACTGGAACAGAAAACAACCACATTTCTGTTAAAACTCATAAAGGAAATTATCCCAGATCCCACACTGTATTTATTCACCCATTCCCTGATTTTGTCACGCCCCCTCGCTACCTCATGTGGAATCCCTGTGTTACCAGCTGTTTCTCATTGTTGTTAATGAGTCTCGTATATATAAGTCTGCGTTCAAGTATGTTTCCCCAGTCCGGTCATTAACGTCATTGTGGTTGTGTTGCCTGTTCACTGGTCCTGTTTGTCTACCCTTCGATTAAACCCCATATTCTCCCTACCCCTGGAGTCCTGCCTTTACTTCCTCGGTCCGTGCCCAGATATACTGTGACAGATTTATTAATGTTCCCTATCTTTCACTTATTCAGTTCCATTCACCTGTAACCCTGACCTAGATAAACGGTTTGAAATTCAATTACATTTTATTTATATGGCATTTTAACAAGGAACACTGTCGCAAAGCAGAGTTACTGAGTCCCAGGCCAGAGGTCCCTAAAGCAGTTTCCCTATCCAGTCCATGTTTTTACTGCCTCCCAGCTCCCTGCCAGACGGTTTACATTTTTTATTTAAGCTCTGAGCTGGGAGGGAGCAAAAACATGGACTGTCTGCAAGTCCCCAAGGCTAGATTGGGAAACACTGCCCTAGACAGTAATTCTGAGATGGTGGGGGTGCGGAAAAGATCCCTTCAGAGGAAGAAACCCCAGGAGGAACCAGGCTGAAAGAGGAAGCCCATTCTCTGCTGGTTGACACAGGGCTGTAGGAGTTCACATTATTTAGTGAGGCAAATTAAGGCACGTGTGAACATGCGGAATATGTGTCCAGCTTTTCCAATTCCAAACAATGTATTTGGTTATTCAAACCTGTGGCCCAGTTCTTGCTTTACCTCCACATGACCTTCAGTCATCTTCTTGCAGGACTTCACTGCTTCCAAAATTTATATTATTTAGATTTATTTTAAATAAACTTGCTTTGGTCTGGAATTAGTATCCATAATTCATAATAGGAATACTGCCTCTGATTTATTGCTATCGTTATATATGACAGGTTGGGAAGCAGAACAATAACAAAGCAAAGCAGCAATTCCATGAAATAAGTTTCATAGCTACTCCTGCCCACTGGTGGCATGTCAGTTTCGATAAGATCAGGGCGTGATATTGCCGTTTGGCTGGGGACTAATGCACTTCATCTTCACCCAGACTAAAAGGGCAAATAATGGAAGTTCTTTGCTAGCTGTACTAGCAGGGCTCTTTATGTAAATTTGTGCTATTATTTGCCTTACCAAATGTGGGAGAATGTGTACCTTATTCATAATTTAACCATTTTGATTAGAAATCATACTAACTGAGCTTTTTCTGCTACTATACAGAAGCAAAATAAGAATGAACAATGATGGTTTATGAAATAAAGGAATCAGATTAAAATTAGGAACTAAGAATTTGTTTGGAACCTCTGCCTGGCCTGGGTGCTCTCCCTCCAGCATATGTCCTGCTTGACTGGAAGTTATAGCAATCCCTGTCGCCATAGTAACACTAACCCAAAATGAAGAGCCTGCAATGACGAAGCTGACCCTTTCCATGTCAGGTACAAAGCTTCAGAGATGGGCTAAGGCAGTAGAAATCATTTTGCAGCCTAAGCTGTTATAAAGAGCTTCATTCTCTGTGTTCATTATGGGATGTTTCTGCAGGTACTCTTTAATGCCTCTACATATCATGCTACTCTTGAAATAAGATGAGAGCACCAGTGAAGGGCCATTCATCATCAAATGTCCTGATTTATAAGAAATGATCTTTTAAACTGTTACCTAGAGCCACTGGAGAATATAAATGCAGAATTTGAAAAGATGTTGGGTTTTGATATATGCACCTCATAAATCATTGACAGATTTAATCCATGTAACAGTAACTCTTTGTATATGTCATTTATTGCAAGTATGTTTTATTTGAGGTGCTGTTTGTTGGAGAAACAGGCACATGTTTTATTGACAAATGACTGGCAGAGGGGTAGCAAGCTGTCCATATATGGGCATAAGGAGTTCATTTACTAAATGAGAGCCCAGACTGGATGATGGAATCCTTTTAAACAGTGGCTGGGACTTTGTAGAGTTGTAGCTGGAGTAGGGAAACTAGATAACAACAGAACTGTACATGATGTATAGAGACGGGTTCCTGGAATGAAGGTAGAATCAAATAGCAACTTGTAGGGTTGGTGATGTCCTTGCTGTGTGAACAGGACCTTGTGACAAGCAATAGCTGAGTCTGGCCAAGCATTTTCTGCCAGAAGTACTCATTTCTAATTCACATTGAGTGGATATGAGGGTGCCGACTCATGTAGGGTTGTAGTGGAGGCCTGGTCACACAGTATCTATGCAGTGACGTAGATCCATCTTCTGTACCTGCTTTTCCTCCCAAGGGTTATGGTGATCATGGAGTCTTTGGACTGCAGGAGGAAGCGACACTACCTAAAGCAGGAAACCTAGGCAGCTTGGACTGAACATACAAAGTACAGACTGAGTCCGAGCTGGGAATCAAATCCATATCCATGGGAGAGTCAGGCCACCAGTACCATGCAAATCACACTAAGGGCTGTTCATTCAGCAGTGCCAACGCCACCTATGACTCATTTTCTGTTGGATCTCTTGGATAAAATGCTGAGACTCATATGTGAGGATAGCAGTGCTAAATACCCAACTAAAGCAAAGGTGAATGTTGTTCAGCTGCTTCGATTAGTTTATGTTTGTATCCTGTTTTGAAAAAGGACTCAAAACAGAAATCCTCCTGGCCTTAAGGACTTGGCATGACATGTTTTTATTTTCCACGACAGCTGTCATGGACACATGAAGGCCTTTCTGGTGGTTACCCATGGAGATTTTGCAACAGGGCTCTGTTAAGTATTGAGATCGAATGAGTCTGCAGCCAGACTGACTCCTGGGATCTTCCTCGCTGCCATTGAATCAATGATATGCTAAGCTGGAGAGAAAAGCGGCCGACTGGAATGCTGATGTGTCTCAAATGAGCATAGAACTCTGAACTAAGCAACTAGCCAGGACTCACCAGAGGAACCACAGCAATACAACAGCAATTGGGTATTCTTCCCCTAATGCTACAAAAATACATAGTTCAAATGAATACTGCTTAATATATATGTGGGCACCCTGTTGTCCTATTCAGCATTGGATAAGATCACAGAAAATGGATAGATGGGATTCACAAGCTGATTTTACAGCTTAAATACAAATTAAATTCAGACTCCTTTAGCATGGCCCATCAACCCATAATTCCCCAATGAAGGAGATTTATATGGGAGGTGTTACTAACAGAGCCGGTTTTCACAGTCTGAGGAATTAAAGGGAAATTGGCCTTTTGTGAAGAAAACAATCGCTTCTGCCAGACAAGCCCATTTAAAACATAGACTTCATTGTCAGTCATTTAAAGCTAACTCAGTACTGTATAGACAACCTGTGATGTGTACCATCTAAACTGTGATTGTTCCTTATTGCTGGTGCTGTAGTTCCAGTGAGACACTGCCAGTGTAGTACATGCAAGAAGCCAGTATAGTACACGTCAGCCACTAGAGATGTAGGTTCTGTAAGAAGTTTAGATTTTGGTTCACACTTTAAAATATCCATGAGCAGTACAAAATTACAGTGTAATTGTGGCCATTAAATATTTATTTCTACAAAATGCTTCCAAAAAGCCTCCATCCCAGATGGGATTTAAAATTTAATAACCACAATTTTATTTATTTATTAAAACAATACTACAACATCACTACAACGTCAAGATAACATTTATTGACCCGAGTTTCTGTACTTTCAGTACTTTTTGAGAAAGGAAAGACGAATGATTTTAGCTTCAATCTTTCCTAGTGCCTGCTGATGATTGTGGTTGTTTATGACTGTTGTGCTGCGTTTCTGACAGTCAGTGGGAACTGACAGCACAAGTATAATTAGTAATTTGAGCCTTCAAGTTAATCTGCTAAGTAAGAAAAATAAAAATGCTAGCAGCCATTAAACAATGTAACATCCAATTTGTCTCAGTCCATGAGGAACAGCAACTTTAAGACATCAAACCATTAGACAATACACACATGCACCGTGTTCTTCTCTGTTCTCTGAGTTGCTCTTTTTTGTCATAAGATGCCAATTCACATAACTATATATTTTTTGTTTCGTTTTTTTCTTCTTTAAGGCCCATTACATCCCTTGTTTCCTGTGGATCACATACTGTATTAGCTCTCCTCTTCTAAAATGTCTTATTCAGTTATGATGAGCCTTATTTTTCAATCAATTATTCTTCTGTTTTATGAATACAACAGCACATAACTAAGTTAAATTTCATCTATGGTTCGATCTATGCTTATTAAAAGTAAATTTTCAGCAGCCTGCATTCAGTGAAGCCAGGACATACAATTTCATACTATGCCCTAAAGCAGAAATGAGGCTGTGCTTCCCTGACGCGCTTGCTCTCATTTGCCTGATAAGCAGGACGCCATAAACATGCTAATGGACATTATCCCCATTAGAGAGGAAAATGATTGCTGGAATCCGGATAATGGACACTTCATACAACAAATCATTTTTGTAAATCCTAGTGTATCCCTGCACTTGTTCACTGTTCCACTACACCAGTCAGTAGATGTTTTAGAGTTTTACTCATGTTTCTGGCAAATAAAACAACTTTAATTGCTTTGACTTATTAATGCTTTGACTTCCATTCTATATAGAGTTATCAACTTCAATGTGATATTTCAGTGGTTAGTTAATTCAGCAATACATCTAGGTAAAGCAGATCAGATCCTTCTTAATGTATTCCAATTACTGTCATTCATCGTACTTTGTTCCAGTTTGATGCGAATATAAGGCCACTGTTGCCTGTTTCAGAAACAAACTCTGCACCTGCAATGCGTCGCCTCCCATACAGACCCACTCAAGTGTCACCAAACAGCTACATGCTGCCATCATAATGCACATAATATGCTGTATGGAGTAAATTAATTCAATAAAAATGTTCGTCTGATTTGAGAGCAAACACATCTGTCTCCATAGAGATGCCAATGCAGCAGTCATCCTAACAGGTCTGACTGCTCATTCATCAGTCAGTGTTAGGGATTTAGGATCGAAGACACCTTGCTCCAGACGTTTGGTCAGAGATGTGGCTGACCTGCCATCAGGTTACAATTACTGTAAAACCATCCAAATGAGAAGCCGAGAATTACAGTGGAATCCGCATCTAGTGATCTTGTTTGTCTGGGTGAAACTTATCACTATAAGCAGATAATCATTATAACCGATTTTTTTCCTTTTTCTTTATGTCTCAGGTAGATTACCATCTAATTGACATTTCTATATTTATTACATGAATATAATGTGATAGAATGGACAGCGTTGCTATTTACAGAATTTTATTGACTGTTTCAATTGCTTTTCAAATTACAGTACTGTACAAATTAAATTACTATGGGGAATAATTCAAATACGCTATAGCCCCATGTATGTCTTGTATATAGCCCCATGTATGTCTTGTATATAGCCCCATGTATGTCTTGTATATAGCCCCTGTTTGTATTTGTTAGTGTAGATACTTCTTGTGCTGTGTATCCGATTGTCACGTGTGCCGTTAACTGTGATTGTACTCGGTTCTTGCCTGATCCTCACGTGCCGTGTGTGTGCCTTACCATCCTTAGCGTAACTTCCCCCTGTTTCCCTGTCATTCATGCCTTTCATGCTATTGTTGCGGGTCCCTTTAAGGAGTAACATAAAGAACAACTTCGTGTCAGTCCGCCTCTCGTCGTTCCTCGGTCTGCTTGGCACTTCAATACAGTAAAATATTGCACTTCTTTGTCTTTAGTTATCTCCTTCATATTCAAGAATTTTTGCCCCATTTCTCGAAATCTCGCACTATATGCAACTTAACCATGTAAAATCCTTTGACAGAAAACACATAAGTCCTGATCAAATATTTTCCTCTTCTTCGATGAGCCTGACATGGCTTCATCACTTGGTCACCCTCGTGTCTTCTCAGCTGTAGCAGAAGCTACATCTTTTTCATACTTCTTCTGTGTCACGGTTAAATTTCCTTTATGACATAGAGTTTGGTAGCATGCTCTGTGGTATTATTTCTCAGCAGAAAAGGTCACATTTTGTAATAGTTGCCAGTCTTGTCTGTATTTGGATTTACCATTCTTCAGAAAAAGTTTTGATCTTCAGAAACGATTTCTCACTTGTCACTGAAAAAGAGCCATCAAACTGGTTAACAGACAGGAAGCAGCGAGTAGTTATTAGAGGCACAATGTCACAGTGGACCTGTTTTCCTAGTGGGGTACTGCAGGGTTCAATTTTAGGACCACTATTGTTCCTGATTTAATGATATTGACACCAATACATACAGTAAACTGGTTAAATTTGCAGACGATACCAAAGTCGGTGGTGTAGCAGATACTGATCTAGCAGCAGAGAGGCTACAACAGGATCTGGATTTAATTAGCGACTGGGCTGATACTTGGCAGATGAAATTTAACATAGATAAATGTAAGGTAATCCATG
>JABJVO010000245.1:0-14560 GCA_026770805.1 Boulengeromyrus knoepffleri
TGTATGTATGAATGTATATATATACTGCATGTTGATGTCTGTCCCACAGTCTGACAGATACCCTCTCAGTTTGATTTGACCCAACTGTATAAGTGCTCAGCACTGAGTTCAGAACCACAAATCACACAGACGCTACAGCACGTTCTTCGCCACTGCAACAGAAAGGAAAATCCACTCACCTTCTCGTGGTCTTCCTTGCTTTCAGAGTCAGTATTGAGTGATATGTCTGCTGTCTGAGGTTGGCCTTTTTGGGTTGCTGAGTAATAAATCCTTTGGAGGGCAGGGGGTGGTTTTTGTGTGTGTGTGGGGGGGGGGGCATACATATGATTCTGCAGTTTGAGTGTGCTTCCCATCACGATGCCAACAATGTAGCAGAGCTTACTGACATTACACTGCATTAATGTGATTGAAGAGCAGGGCGCCAGTGGGCATGGGGGAATATATTTTTATCTAGTTTTATTTGAAAATGAGCAGCTGGCTTTAACACAAAGCCCAGGGTTCCCTCAGAAGGTTCACAAGAAGCACAGTGTCTTTGTTCAGAGTTCAAGTCTAAGACTGGGTCTGTTTTAAGGACTAGTAAGTCAGGTGGCTTAATTGTATTTAATTTATCTATGTCTTAATGTCCATGTCTTAAAATATCATGTTTATACTCTATGTCTCAATATTTATATTCTTATATTTATTACTTTCCATTTGCTCTATGACCAAAGAGATAGATATTTCACCTCAGTGGATCATAGAGCTGAAGAACAGAATAAAAATTCTTTGACTAGAGCAGGGTGTTTGTTTTATCAATGACTATAGTGACTGAAATCTCAATGTGGAAAGAAATGCAATTCTGAGGCCCTGCCCCCAATCATGTGACCTAGTAAAATCTGTTAAATATGACTGAAATATCAGGCCTAGTCATTGCAAACCTGTAAACTTTAACAGGAATTAGCACTGCGGCATTCATGTAGTAACATTTTAAAAACCCATCAAAGCCACGTTTCATTTTGACCTGGGGTCTCCATAATTACAAAATGAAAGAAAAATGACACCTCGACAATGAATGTTGTGAACCAATGAACCTGTGCCATTCCGTAGGCTTCAGACATCGTTTGTCTGAGTATAACAATGTCAGGTTTATCTGCCAGTGTCGTGTCAGAAGGGTGAACGTTATAATGAAATGGAATGTTAAATCCCTATGCTTTACTGTTTAACCTTCAGGCAGAAAATGTACAGCATTTATAAAATGCCTGAAATATACTTTTGTGTAATGACCAAACAAAAACAAAGCTCAGTTTATTGATAGTCAAAAGTTTTTGCATATAATTAGCCTATATATAAAACCAACACTTAGGATTATAGAATGATGCATGTTTTCATTAGACCAATGCTGTTTTGCTTCCCACACTCGGCAGCAGCCTTCGTCATCCTCATCATCATCCTCATCATCGTCGTTTTCATCATCGTCATCCTCATCATTGTCATCATCATCACCATCATCCTCATGATCGTCATCGTCATCATCATCGTCATCACCATCATCGTCGTCATCACCATCATCCTCATCATCGTCGTCGTCATCATCACCATCATCCTCATCATTATTGTCATCATCATCAATTGCTGTGTTCGAAATGTCCACTCGTCCACTATATAGTCCAATATTTAGTTAGTCATTTTGAAATGCTGTTCAAATCCTCAACTTTATATTTCACCCACTTCATCGTGCACTGCAAAACAGCGTGAGGTACACCAAAATGCAGTGTACAGAAACTGTACCCTACATCAGTCGACTTAGACCATCATGCATTGTGGCCTGTCACGTGAGTGTTGAAACCATATTTGAGAAACTTTTCACGGTCTGAACTATAACCATTAGCCGTTAAGTAGCTTGCATATTAAATACTTGCATGTTTGCTATAACAGTGGAAGGGCTACCGCTGCGTTAACAACTCTTATTTTATTGTATTTGATTGCTTTACATGGGTAAAAAAAAATAGCAATGTTGGTGCCCATGTTCTGGTGTGTTTTTATTACAATAATGAACAAGTTGTACTAACACAAAACATATAATAACAATGTAACAAGTACATTTTTCGACATTATAGTTTAACACTAGAGGGGATGTTCTGGCACTCGTTTCTGTGACATAACAATTACAAATTTCTGTTGCATAATTATGTAGCACCATAACATCCCCCTAGTGTACGAAATACATACACCGTTGTCTGCCTTTATCCCCTAGTGAGTGTTCTATGTAGTGAAAACTATAGAGTGAGTGAATGAGCAAACGAGTGGACATTTTGAACACAGCCAAAGTCCAATTTGAGTCTTTTCTGGAAAGATGCTGTTCTAGTTCTTCTTTTTCTTTAAAATGCATCATTAATTAAAATCATTTAGAAATTGTGTCTGACTATAAGTCATTTTATTTAATGGCCCTCCCCTATGACACACATGCATAGCTATGACACAAAGGCCGTCTTGCGGAGCGTGACTCCCTGGACGGCCAAGGTGGATATTTTAGGTCCTGGAATGAAACACTGGGTACTTCACACATGACCATGGGGTCAATGTGTTGAATGGGGGGGGGAGAGACTTGGCCAAGTATAGGAAGAACAGAACAGAGATTCTTGTCATACCAGCCACTGTGTCACCGAGGAGACTCGGGGTCAAGGGTCAGAGAGTCCAGGGCAGACAAGGTCACCAAGCAAGTCGCTATAGCCAGTCCTACAGCAGCTGGCACATGGCAATGGTTTGGGCTTGGTGGGGGGGGGGGGGTGCTCAGAAGTGTGAGGAGAGTGACGGAACCAGCCAGCACAGTCACCTGGGTCAAACCCAGCTGACACGGTTTGGGATGAGCTGGATTGGAGAGTAAAGGAAAATCATCCAGTGAGTGCCCAGAATGTTCTGGTGGCTGCCAAGTATGTATAAGCCAATCAGGCAGGGGGTGCTATTCCACAGGTTTGATGTCTTCACTGTTATTCTAAAATGTAGAAAATTTGAGAGTCATCTCTAAGCTGCTAATCAACCAGTTGCTAATTGTATTTCTGTGCTGGAGCATCTATGGTGGGACCCCAGTTATGCACCCTGTGCTCCCTGGATGGGCTCCACCCACCCCCCTGACCAGTTCCGTCCAGGACGACTGCCTGAAAACTGGATCACCAAAGTTACTATTACTATAATGAACTGAATGCAGATATGAAAACCAACTGCAGAATATTTATGATCTGACAACCTCTGGGAAAATATTATGTGCTTAAAATCCTTTTAGAATTACAGAAACAGACATACATCACTAGAACACAATTTGTGATCAGATTGAATCACCCTGAATATAAAGTAGAGTAATAACAGGTGAAGGGCCTTGCTCAATGGCCCAATAATGACATCACTCTGCCAGCCCAGGGATTCAAACTGGAAACCTTCTGATCACAGTGGAGCATCCTGAACTGAAGTGCAGTAGCGCAATCATATATCAGATGTAGCAGCGGTAAACGTAACAGTATGAGATAAAAAAATCAGCAGCGGTCATATGGGTGTAAATTGGCAGCACTGTAATCACGTAATCATGCACCGTCTGACAGAACCTCGGGCGCCGCGGGGCCTGGAACCTCTGTCAGCCCGAACGGCAGATACATTCACCCACTAATCTCAGTTCCCCCTCTCGGCTGCCACGGCTGCTGGCCTCCACGCGCTTTTTCATCAGGTATGTTTTCACGCCCATGGCACTGGCGGAATGTTAAGGGGCACCTGGAAATGAAGCCTGAAAAGGAAAATCAATCGGATGGTTCTGACTGACACCAGGTGAAGTGGGAGGTCCGACCCGCTTTGGCTTCCAATGAGACGGCAGAATGAGTGCAGACAGACACAGACAAATGGGCTTTCTTGACCATCTGTACCGTTTTGTGTATGAACTATTTTCCAATCACAGCTTTCTTTATATATGTATTTAAAACCCTGTTAAAACTAAGACACTAAATTCATCACTGTTATTAAGTACCTGCTTACCTTCCATCAGTGATGCACATCAATTCTATTAAGTGAATGAACATTAGATTTATCAGACACTTTCATAAAAAGCGACATTTTTGAGAAAGCAGGGCCAAACAGTGCCTGGAGTAACTGAGGGTTAAGGGCCTTACTCAGGGGCCCAATAGTGACATCACTCATTGAACAGGTGATCACAGACATAGCATCCAAACTCATTGAGCCACACAGCGCCCCCACTGGATTTCTATATGTTTAGCAGCTCAGGTGATCTTTTTCCTACATGTTGATTTAAATGTGGCTGGTATTACTACAGCAAGAAGCTTCTCCTCCTCCTCCACACCCTCCTCATGGCTGCTGTTTACCCATGGAGACCCTGAAAGCTTGGATCAGGAAAGAGGCAAAGGGCCAAGCGTCCTATGGCGTATGCAAATCACTGCAAATCACTGCACGCAGTGTGCAGAGGTTGGGTGACATATGCCATCCTGCAGCTCAGAGATGGAGGAAGGGAGAGAGCTTTTTGGTCAAGGAGAGAAAATACATAAAACCTCGCAGGAAGCAGGAGTATTTGTCAGGGCCCAACAGCCTCATGCTGCCCTCCTAGACCTGTCTGTCTATCTGCCTGCCTGTCTGTCTATCTATCCGCGTGTCTGTCTATCTGTCAGTCTGTCTATATGCCTGCCTGCCTGCCAGTCAGTCTGTCTGGGTACCTGCCTGCTTGTTACACTGTGGACAGCTGCTGCATTCACAGCCAGAGCTCAAATACCAGAGTAAACGACTTTAATATCTAAGAATGTCCCCTGCTGATCATGATCATTAACACAACACTGGATAGTGAAGGTGATGTTACCCACAGCTTCCCGCTGTTACCCTTCAGTTACCAACAAGGGTTCACTGACTCAGTGTGGTCTTTTCCATTGCAGACCTCCTCACGTCGACCTCCAAGAGACGAGCTCATGTCTTCACCACCAAATTAGCTCCTGCCCCCAGGCCTGTTTGACAAAACATTTACATTTTCACTTACAGCACACATGTCCCCTTCACATAATTTCCATTTTCCCATTTTCATTTACTCTACATGTATATATCATTAATCGTTACTCTATCCTGGGGCTTTATGCGTCATATATCAACATACACTGTGCATATGTGTAGTGAAATAATTTTTTCACCAGCTTCTGGGAAAGACAAAATATATTAAAAGATAGATTATCATAATTAAGACTGAAATAACAAAAAAACATAAAATATTACAGTAAAATGAAAGTGATGTGTAATAGTTGTAATATTTTGATGTAAATTAAACATTGTGGGCTGGTGTAATGTGTGTGGAGTACAGTGACGTGGCTATAGAGATCATCATTTAGTATGTCAATAATCAAGCACCTTCCGGAAGTATCAGAGTAACAGGAGACCAGCTTTGTCGCTGCAGTGCAGCATGTTATCACTGTGCAGTGCGATTTCAGTCACTTCCCTTTACTGTGGTCCCCTTTGGGAGACCAGACAGCAGCGCGTATGACAGTAAGAGCATCTTCATGCAGAGTATCTGTGTGCGGGAGGCAATATTTTGGACTTTAGAGTTCAGGTCAAGGTCCACAGCTGAGCCCATATAATTATCAGCCGTCTCTGCAGATTCCCTGCCATGTGCTTCCCAGCATGCAAAGAGTGACCTTTGCTCACCCCCCCCGAAACGCTTGTAAAACCCCCACTTTGATCTGTACTGAATGGGTAATGTCACAGAGCCCCGTTATATTAGGTGTGTGTAACCAAGCTGTCCCGCTCCTTTTGTGGCATAAGGTCACGCCACCAATGCCAAATACATAATCTGATTTATCACAGCGCGAGTCAGGGGTAATGCAGACAGATGGTGCCCACAGCCCGGCCTGGCACCAGATGTAAATCAGCCTTTATTTGGGAGCATGCTGGTTAAGTTATAGGATAAGGGATTAAGGTGAACCAGAGGATAGAGGCATGTGGGGCAGTGTAAGGGCTGTGCCTTGTGAAGCACAGTGTGTGGATCACAGCTGTGTACA
Source organism: Boulengeromyrus knoepffleri (assembly GCA_026770805.1). Classification (NCBI taxonomy): domain Eukaryota; kingdom Metazoa; phylum Chordata; class Actinopteri; order Osteoglossiformes; family Mormyridae; genus Boulengeromyrus; species Boulengeromyrus knoepffleri. The sequence continues at coordinate 6,009 of JABJVO010000245.1, forward strand.
GCGCACAGCACAGACTGGGGAACCAGTCCAGAGCCACAGTGATTCTGCAGGAGAGCCAGGAAGGTTTAGCTGAGCTCTTTATCTCTGCGTTTTCCTGTGTACTAAAACATCGGCCAACCCACAATCTGAATTAATCTGAGTTCTGTTATATTTTATTTATTTAGCTGGCAATTTTATGCAAAGCAATGTACATTTCTGAGAAAGACGGGTCAGACAGTCCCTAGACAGATTTAAGAGCAAATTTCGAAAACTCACCACATACATTTTTCCGTCACTTTTGAGATGAGACCACCAATAACCTAAAGTCAGGCTTCCTGATCAAAACTTACAGTGTTGGGAAAAAAATCTCACTCAGTCCTCATGTAATGCCACAAAAAACTTCCAAAACAAATTCCACAGAAACTTTCTTAAAAATACATCCTTGCGTACTGAGTGAGTTTTAGAAATTTGTTTTAAAAAATAGGTTAAGCCGTTAAGGGGCTTGCTCTCTGCTGACCCTGGGATTTGAGCCAGCAACTGTCAGATCGCACACAGTGTTCTAACCCACTGAACAACACACTGCCTCCCTGTTAATGGGCGAAGCTTTTTCCAAACGTCTGTTAGATGTGCTTTTCTTCTCACAGTACCCTTAGATACATGATCCTTTCCTTTGTGTTTCTACAATTTACGGGACCCTCCAGCTTTATAATGATCCGAATGCCTCTTAAGCATGTTCACACCTGACTGGGTTCACTGAGCCTCCAAGGTGCTATAAATCACAAAAGAGCAACGGCAGCCAGCTGACGAGACTAATGTGTGCAATGGCCCAACCTGTCACGATCGCACAATAGCGGTATTTATCACACTGCTATTATTAACTTGTCCGTGTAGCTCCAGGCCACCGGGCCACTGGGCCAGACCTTTGGGTCTAAACGTTGAGACTTTTTCCTGGTAAAGTAAAAACCTGGTATTCCCTGACAGTTGAAAAACCTCCCAGATACATCTGTAAAAAACTGAGTACATACATTATTGAGACAATATATATGGTCCCCAAACCTATAAACACTGTCGCTGTAATATAACTGTCGTCTGCTGTCTATTATAGTAACAACGCAATAAAACAGCCTGCTTTGGTACCCACATGCATGGCACTGTTTGCACGGTGCTGGTGGTCAGAACTCACCCACTGCCATTAGAAATATACCCACTGGCTACTTTACACCTTGCTAGTACCAGGTTGAAATGCCATTTGCCCTCATAACTGCCTTAATTCTTCATGGCGTAGATTCAACAAGGTGTTTGCTCAGAGACTTTGTTCCATGTTGACATGATAGAATCATGATAGATAGATTTGTTGCAGATTTGTCAGCTGTACATTTTTGGTGTGAATCTCCCATTTGGTATCTCCCATTCCACCACACCCCATAGGTGCCCTATTGGTTTGAGATCTGGTGACTGTAGAGATCATTTGAATACAGTGAATTCACTCAAGAAACCGGTCTGAGATTAAATGAGCTTCGTGACATGGTGCATGATCCTGGTTAGCAGATCATGCTGCTTCAGCATTTCCTAAATAAGGAAAGTGTAGACATAATATTTAGTGTAGTAACTGCTTCTGGCCAACAGGGGGCCTCATGCAAATGTGTGCTTTGAGTGGTGACAAACACTGCTGCTGCAGGTCCTGGTCTGACTCCTGCTATCATCCATCCATCCATGCATGCATGGAGAAGAGCACCAACTTTTATGGAGGAATAAGAATCATTTCCTCTCTGCCCACTTGGCTTGACTTGATAACTGGTCACTAGAACTGGCACTGCGGAGTAACACGGCACATCTGATGTGCCCCTGCACCCTTTTGTGCCATCTGTGCAAGGCTGTATTTTTCCTGATTACCTAACCTCTATGCAATATTTCTAAACCCTAACCAAACTTCTTCCTTCCTACCATGGAGTACAGTACAGAACCCCACATTGGACTGGAGTCTATCAGGTAACATAGGGCAAAAAAGCTGGGTTCACCCGGGACCATCATGGGCAAAAACACCCTCCTGGCACTTTGGAAATACCCATCAGCCTGACTGCATGTCTTTGGCCTGCAGGTGGAATCTAGAACTTCCAGATCTGTGTGTGAGAGAGAACATTCAAACTAGGAACACACAGATCAGAAACAGGAACCAAGGTTCCTAAAATATCACTGAGGGATTTCTCCAGTTTTTCTTCCATCAATAACTGGCATGCTGTATAGACAAGTCTCTGTATCAACCGTAATCTGCACCAAACATCCAGAAATATCCACACTAATTGCATCTCTTGTTTTCATCACTGACTGGGCTTGCAGAAGAGACCGTTAGAAACTACCAACTCTAATAAGAAACATAAAGTAGGCTTCAGTTGTAAGTATGGGCATGGACTAGTTTTCCTCTTTAAAAGAAATATTACTAGTCCTGACGCTGTGGATGTCTTCAGGGAAGGATCTAAATCTATATTTTCTGGGGGTGCAACTGAATGTCCATAGCTGGACAAATAATCATGCAACAGGATTTATTTCCTATTATGAAGTTGCTCATGTTTGTTTTATTAATGTATTTACGAAAATGAAATTGACTTTTAAGTAAGGGCATCATACACACATGTGGTAGTAAATATTGTGATCCTCATTTAGCATTTTGAGTCCCAGCTGTGAGCTTCAGAGCCCCATGTGTGTCAGGGTATAGCAGATCCTGTAAATCCTTTGGCTATACAGCTGTCATGTTCTATTTTGGAGAATAATGTGTACAAAGAAGAGTGGAGCCAAAATGAACAAGCATGCAATAACATTAAACACCCAGATTACCTATTAATCTCAAACAGAAATGCCTAAAAATTTTCTGTCTGAGGAAATGCATGTAGACACGTACACAGTACTGTACAAAAGTCTTAGGCAGTCAAAGAAAATGTTTAAAGCTATTTATGTGGCTAGTAAGTGTATATTTACTCAGAAAAAAAATACATTAGAATATATGGAAATTAAGAGTAACACAATAAAAACTAACAATAATTTGTACTGTTCTTCAAAAAGTTACTAACATCTTGTTGGATGGCTAAATGAACACCACTCCAATTCCCAAACCTCTCCTAAGCCATTCCATGAAGTTAAATTTTACCACAATGTCAATTAATTAATTTCATGTTTGCGTCAGTCCATGTCCGATCCTGTCCTGTGTGTCTCGTGGCCTTTTGACCAGCAGGTGTCGCTGGTCATCCTGCATCCCCCTCTCTGTCTTGTAGCCCTTCAGCGCCTAGTGTGTTTCCCTGCTCTCTGGGACGCCGGCTCGGAGGCTAAACCCCTCCAGTAATAAGTTCACCTGTTATTTAAGTTTTATTAGTTTTCGGTTTCCTAAGTGTCTTTTATTGTCTTTCTTCCATTACCTGTTTAAGGTTTAACCTGCTTGTGCCTTGTCTAATTTTGTTCTGCTTAGACTTGTATTTCAAGTCTTCCTTAGTGTTGTCAACCCTTAGTGTTTAAGGTGTCTTGGTTTCAGTGCTTGTTTCTCCACCTGCTGTTTGCTGTCCCGTGCCTTTGCTGATTGGTTATTTTAGTTATGTTCCACACCTTGTTATGCCCTGGTACAGTGGATATAAAAAGTGTACACACCCCTGTTAACATGTCAGGTTTTCGTGATGTAAAGAAATAAGACCACGATAAATCATTTAAAAACATTTCCCGCCTTTAATGTGACCTATAACCTGTACAATTCAACTGAAAAACAATACGTCTGGGTGAAAACTTTTAAAATAAGACACATACAATAAGCTAGCTAAGTGTGCACACCCATAAACTAATATTTTGTTGAAGCACCTTTTGATTTAATTACAGCATTTTGGCTTTTTGGGGACACACCTGCCATCAATTAAAGTGACTCTGATTAACCAAGAATTAAGTTCAGCTGTCCAGGTAGGATTTTCATGACATTTACTCAGTTGTATCCTACAGCAAAAGCCATATTTCACAGAGAGCATACAAAGCATCAAAAGGATATCATTGTAGAAAAGTACAGCGAAGACAGTCATCAAGGAGTGCAGAAAATATGGGACAACAGTGATGTTACCAAGAACTGGAAGTCCCTCCAAAATTGATAAAAAGACAAAACAAAAACTGGTCAATATGTTTTATTATAGAATCTTGTCCTTTCATGCAATCATACAGTTCAATGAAACACCAAAAGAATTATATATATTATATATGTATATGCTGTGCTCCATATACCACCAGACTTGTTTTTGAAATATTGTTTTTGCACTAATATATACAGTATATAGACACACACACACATATACGCACTACCTATACATAACACAGGGAGCAGGATTATAAAACACACACACAGCAACATGAACACACAATGACTGAGTGAAGAACTGAGCAGAGGCAGGCAGTTAAAGGCAACTGGGCTAACAACGGGCAAAGTGTGGGACAATCGACCAATCACAGAGGGTGCAGGACAACGAGCAACGACTGGAACAATTAACAGGCACTGACCATAGAAAACACAAATTACTAACTCGGAAGACTACACTGGGATAACAACAAACAAAAATAAACTAGACACAAGCCGGGCAAACTGAAAACAGAAAAGGAAAGATAACTAATAAACAATCGGAAAAACCAGAAAACCAATAAATTAAAAATAACACATGCGGTGAGCCTGAGGCCAGCCTCAAACCCATAAGCAGAAGGATAACAGTCTGCATACCAGTCACGCAACCCACTAAGCTGCACAGCAATCCAGGGAACAGTGAAGCCACAGTAGGGAAGACTAGGAACAAAGACAGAGGGAGCAGTTTGGCCAGCAACACCTGCTGGCTGAACGGGGACTAAACACATAAGAAAGGGATGGACTACAATGACAGAGGGGGAAAAGTGCAGGCCAAGCATGGAAGGGTCACAGGATGAACGGTACAGACCCTGACAAAATGTAAGTGATAGATTTTGTATTTTCAAAATCTATTTATTATAAAACTACACAGCATGTGTTGCTGCCAGCACTCCCCCATAGGGAAACTGAATAAGAAGCCTTTAACCTGGGCAAAAACTGCATTGTTTGTGCAGTACATCTTAATGAAAGACTTCCAATTTCAGAGGGCATTAAACTGAAAAATTTAGTGAAGTATCTTCAAATAATATCTGAGAAATCAAACAAAACTCAGATTCCGAATTTAAGAGAACAAATATCTGAGATAATGAACACATTTGTGTCTTCGATTTAGCAGCGCCGTCTGGAGGATTCTGTCGAAACGGCATCCCCTGTTTAAGGAGGGGCGGATCCTGCGAAGAAGAAGCTGACGAATTAGTAGACAACTTCAGCCTTGTCAGTCACAGTATATAAAAACTTTGGTCGATAAGGTTAAGAGTCGACACTGCAGGTTCATTTACATACAAATTTAATATATTTTCTCTAAGAAAGCACCTTGGAATAGTACTAAGGAAGTAATCAAAGCACATTGTACATTCTTTTATAACAGTAACATAACTTATCATTTGGCTATTGTGTCATTGCTCATCCCAAAATCAATAACATACACACATACTGGTGCATGCAGGCATTTTAAAGAACACAAACAATTAAAACGGTGTGATACTACAATCTGGGGAGGCGGGATCCTGCACACGATCAGCGAAAATCAAATTTACGGTTAGATTATTTAATTTGTTAATTTTGTATTTTATTTTAGGCTCTAACCAGTTAGATTGTGAAGCTTTTCTGCAGTGTTATATTTACAAAGAACAGCATATTCTCTCATACCGCAGTCAAGCAGTTACTGCACAGAGGGAATAACCTCGAACCATCGATGTAACCCAGTCAAGTGTTCGATCGGGGGCCTGGTAACCTCGCGCTTAAGCAGCCTCTTATGGGATTGTTCTGGAAGCACGCCTAGAAAAGTAAACATATTGTAAGGTATACCTCTCACGTCTTCGCAAGATGCTAAGAGGCACCGTTACCAGCAAACCCAGCCCAGAATTCAATAGATTGTAATGTAACAGCAATTTCCTTTTTTTAACCGGTCCAGTCGTCGTCCCCAGATTCCCCACAAAAACCCACACAGAACATACTTGACTTTCCTTTATTCTTTACAAAATATACTGTTCATAAAAAATACCAGGTTTAGGTGAATGCAGGCAGGAATACGGGTATGTTATCTAACCCACGGAACACCAAGCCAGCAACTAGCGCCACCCACCATCACGCAGTATTGCACATCCCCAAAAGGTCTAAAGTAGGGATAGGTTAGACTTTAACACACCTGATTATTATGCATAAATAATCACCACCCCGATTCAGTAACACAAGGCACAGCAAATCGTCACTATACTAGGCTTAAATGCTCAATACATAAAACATTCCCAATAAGCCACCCACTTTCCACGCTAAGCCATTGTAAATATACCTCCCTAATTTCCCCACTCTCACCAAAAACGCACAAAAAAACAATACGCCGCATATAAGGTCATCCACTTTTTAAGCAGTATGTGAAAAAGGTGGGGGCTAGACCGGCCCCCACCTCCTTAAGGGGATGTGAACACCTAGGTGTGCAGACGGATAGGCAGGTAGAAACAATGCACAGATCCAGTAGTCTTTGCCCAAAAAGAAGAGGTAACTTTATTTGAAATATCTTTCCAGCCTCACAGCAAGCTGTTACTGCCACCAATACTGGCATTCAATCAGTACTGGCCACAAAGAGGTGGGGGGAAGAAAAAAAAAAGACTCCCTTACTCTAGCCCCCTTTCCTTATATACCAGTTCCCATTTGGTTAATTGGGGCAACCTAAAAACACAGGGGGAACCAGATTTGAGTATCCTCTGATTACATCTTACAATACACAGTTTTACCCCCAAAAAGAACAGAATAGCTGGCCATAGGCCACATACGTTCCCTAACATTTCAAACAGTACATCAAACATTGCACAACAAAACAATAATACACATAACATCACTCACCCGCCTGTGCCAAACCATCCCCTTCCCCCGTTCCACAATTGGCTATAAAGGAACCTTCTCACTGTGGTGTGCAGGGAACCGGTATCCCGAGGGACCAGAGAGAGTAGCAAACAGTGTGTGAGTTGGTGAGAATTGTCTGCATGTTTGCATATGGTTCTAAGTTTGCTATGGAAGGTTGATGAAGCTGAAACAGTGGGTACCTCACTGTTCACAAAAATGTTTCCATAAATAAATGAGCTGAGCAGTAAATTGCTATGTGGAGTTTTACTGTTCTGTGAGCAGGGGATGATGGGAAATGTAGTCTATGCAAAGGTAATGTGCTACCATTCCTACTATTAGACCGAGTACAAAACACATTTACATTAACACCACAGGTAACCAAAATTCAAAAAGTGACCCCTTCACTTTTTTACGCAGTATCAAGTGAGCTGGATGATTTTTATCTTTTACTCCTCCAAATATCGCCTACCGTAGGCTTAGCCACTCCAAAATGGTCTGCAACAACTCTGTGTGATTTTCCTTTTCGTATCTCTGTACCGATATGGAGCTTCTGGAGGAACATGACACTACGCCATGGATTTTGCACGTGCAGACTCCGCCCACAGCCTCGTCCTCTAGCTCGCTCTCCATTGCAGGTGCATAGGGAGTAACTCCCATTTTGTTTTGCGAGCTTATGTTGTATGCTGTTGTTTGCATAGGGAGTAAGGTGTAGAAGTTGTCGCTGTGTTTTTGTTTTCTCTGCACTTCTGTAAATTAGCTTTTGTCCATGGCTTGTCAATAAAACCAGAAAAATATATTTAAAAAATACTCCTTTGTCCACGTGTATTCCCTTGTCCATCGCACCCTGTCCTTCCCTTACTACACGTCCCCTTTCACACTGTTACACCCCAACCCTAGACTGGTGCTCGTAACAACAGCTGCTGGTTGTGAAAAATTAATTTGCGCATGAGCGTGCCTAGAGCTGCCCGGTACAGGGAGGTGCCCGTATATTGGAGGTCCGGATAAGGGGACATTCTAAAACGCTTAATGTGAAAAAGCTAAATGTGGTTAAATGTACCAAAATAGCGACCAATAATCACCAAATTTCGCACACACACATCTGGTCATAAAGACTTTCACCTGACAAAGAATCTAAACCTAAATGCTAAGAATATGGACTTTATACTATATCCCAAATAATTTCACAGTCACAGAATTTTAGAACCTTACAAACCTAAGAACGCATTTCTTAAATCATATTTCTTATGTAGTCCAACAACGTTCGCCCCTTCTGCCGACTAAAAAAACTGCTTATCCAACGCGTTAGTTTCCAGGGGCTGTCGGTTACATTAGCCGTCTCTTATGCAATCGAACAATAACTAGTTGAGGACGGCGACTGGATGGATGTCAATTGGGGTACCAACTGGAGCTTGGCACAAGTCCAGGGGTTTTAATTCCTACATAGAGGTTGCTGTATTCAGAAGAGAGCTTTTGCAAATAAAAATTTATATATATATATATATTAGTGCTGTCAAACGATAAAAATTTTTAATCAGATTAATCACAGGGTTGCTGTGGATTAATTTCGATTAATCACGATTAAATATCATTCATTTTT
>JABJVO010000246.1:0-14555 GCA_026770805.1 Boulengeromyrus knoepffleri
AGTCCCACTCACATGATCGCTGCCTTGAGGTGTGTTTGCAGTGGAACTTCCTGTAGAATAATTACCATAGTAACCTATAGGTGCAACAACAGAAAAACATAATGACCAAATTCAGAATAATGAATTAAACAAATGAAAGCACACTGAAACTGTTGTGTCGGGCGTGCGAGGTGAGCAGGGAAACAGGCAAGAGAGCCAGGAATACTCAAAAACGGGGTTTATTCCGGGCAGACGGCAGCAAACATTAATGACGGATTTGGGAAACAAAGGAAGACGTGGACTAATATACACAAGACTAGCCAAAAGGAACAGGACACAGGTGATTACAATCGGGAATTAACACGAGGTAACGAGGGGGGCATGGCACACACGAGGATCGGATGAGCCGGGTGTGACAGAACCCCCCCCCAAAGGCGCGCACAGGACCTGAAAAACAAGAGCAAAAACATCAACGAGGAACGGGGAACAGAACAGAAACACAGAACAAACACAGGGGCAGAAACCAAGACAGAATCCGACAAAGGACAGGAAACGCAGACAGACAAACAAGGAAAGGAGACACAGAGGGAACAAAGAACAGAGGAACAGAAGGACGAGGAGGGAACAGAGGAGGCACAGAGGGACGAGGAGCAGAGACAGGAGGGACGAAGGAAGAAGGCGGAACATAGGGACCAGAAGGGAACGGAGGAGACACAGATGGAGGAGGAGCAGAGACAGGAGGGAGAAAGGCAAAGGGAGGAGGAATCAGGGGAGCCCGAGGGAACCAAGGCGGGCGACGGGCGGCAGCCGGAGGGCATGCAGGCGACAGGAAGGCAGGAACAGGAGGGGACCACGCAGGGGGCAAGGAGACGGACGGAGGGACTGACAGAAGACAAGGAGGGAGCAGGAGGGGACACTGGCGTATGCAGGCAGGAGGGGGAAGCCGCGGCAGGTGAAGGTGCAGCCGAAGCCGGGGAAGGCGCCGTCCGACGCCAAGCCGAAGCAGGGGGACCCGGAGGTGGCCGACGAGGCGACGACGAAGGGTCCGCAGGCGGGCGACAAGGCACCGGAGGGGTACCCGGAGGCGACAGCCGAGCTGGAGTCGCAGGACCCGCAGGCAGTCACCGAGCCACGGCCAGGGGACGCACGGACGAGCCAGGGGGCAGGGAGGGTGGGACCCGATCCCTGCGTCTATGTCCTCTCCCGTTTCGGGACACGGATATTTGGGGACCCGGTCGGGCTCCACCACGTTGGGGTGATGGTGGAGGAGTCCTTCCACCACCCGAGTCCCTGGGACTCAGTAGGTAGATCCCTGAGGGGTCTCATTCGAGCTCCTCCTTTTCCTCCACAAAGGAAGGAGGAGCGATGGTACTACAGTCCGGGACCTCCTCGGGGACAGATTTCAGAAGATGGTGTCGGGGCCTCGGGCGGAGCAGGAGGCGGAGGCCTAGGAGCCTCGGGCGGAGCCGGGACGGCCGGCGTAGGAACCTCAGCCGAGAGTGGAGGCGGGGCTATAGCAGGCACCTCTGGGGCAGCAGGAGCCCCGGGTGCAGCTGTAGGCGGAGGCGGAGCCGCAGCTGGAGCCTAGGGCGCGTGACCAGCAGGTGGCTCGGGCGGTGCAGCAGCGACTGCCGACTCTCGGCCAGCAGGGGGCGCTGACGAGACAGGCAGGACAGGCGAGCCGGGCAGGACAGGCGGTGCCGCAGGCAGCAGCAGGGGCCTCGTGCACGGCAGCAGGAGGCGCAGCAGCAGGCACGACGGGCAGGTCAGAAATAGGCGCCAGGGTTGGAGCCGGGCGTGCAGGCGCTGCCCCTTTAAGGGCCTTGGGGATCCGGGGAATGGCACCCCAAACGGCCCTGGCCCCCCTATTAAACAGGCACGATACCCGGTAATGGCAAGCTGCCAGGGGTGGCGGCATCTCGTCGGCAGGGCTGGTGGGAGGCGCCTGCATACAGGCAGTGGCGGTGACGTCCGGGGTGATGACGAGAGAAGCAGGAGAGAGAAAGCATGCCCTCAGGAAGATCGCCGGCTCTTCTCCCTGAGGTTGTTCTCTCCTCTTCGTTTTCCTCCGGCTTTGGCTGGTCGGTTGAGGCAGGGCAGCCATGGAGCAAGCGAGTGGCTGGAGCCGCCTCTCCGTTATCCTCTCGACCAGCTGCTGGAGGTTTTCGTGTACCTCGCGGAGGGGGTACGCGTTTCTGGGTGGGGGTACCTCACTCAAGAGGTCCCCGCTCCGGCTGGCTGAGTCCCGGGCTACGGGGTCCTCCTGGACCTCTGGTTGGGACAGCCAGTACACAACTTCTTGCAGCAGACCGAGCCATTGGTGCTCAGTCTGCTGCGCTGTGCTTTCCAGGAGATCCGTCATTCTGTTGTGTCGGGCGTGCGAGGCGAGCGGGGAAACAGGCAAGAGAGCTGGGAATACTCAAAAACGGGGTTTATTCCGGGCAGACGGCAACAAACATTAATGACGAATCTGAGAAACAAAGGAAGACGCGGACTAATATACACAAGACTAGCCAAAAGGAACAGGACACAGGTGATCACAATCGGGAATTAACACGAGGTAACGAGGTGGGCGTGGCACACACGAGGATCGGACGAGCCGGGCGTGACAGAAACGTTAAACTTGATAATAAAAGAACTGTGGAATTTTTAAGATTTATTTTTTAAAAATGCATCATAATGGAGTGAACAGGTTTACCCTGCGTAACACTGATCGCAGTCTCTGTCTCTGGTCTGGCTGTACTGGATGGTGACACAGTCGTGTTATGAATATCTGTTAGAAAGCACGAGTCACATATGATGTCGCAAGTGACCATATGAAAGTAAGAAAAAAAACCACAGTCAACATCACAGGACACACATTTGGACATGCGGGCAGAAAGAAAAAAAAAACTATGATATTTACTTCTGAAGCAAAAAATGTCTGTTGTATCCACAAAACACTATGATATTTACTTCTAAATTTAAAAAGGGGTGTATTGTACTTACTCTGTATAGTCAAGGTAACTTGGGTTTTCAGATCATTAAATGGTCCTGGTATTTCCACACGACAGCCGTATATCCCAGAATCTCCCATCTCAGCACTGATGATGGTCAGAGATACGTCACCCTGATTCAGGTCACCGATTAACTGATACCTGGGTGATTTTCTCCGTATCACTTTAAATATATCTGCCGTGATGATTTCATCATTACAGGTGAAAACAGCTATTTCACCTCTCCCCCAGCACACAGCAGCTCTCCCGTAATTGCGTGCATCGTAGGAGCACGGCAGGGTCACGTTATACCCAACAAATCCAGTGATCATCTTAGAGCTCTCAGCAACTGAGAGAGAAAACAGTACAGAAACGGCAAACACTGATAAACTGAGGGGCGATGCATTATGATTAATCTGCAGGCTTTACAGTAAATATTGCAAAACGGATTAAATGTGAAACTTACAGGCCTATGACACCTTTCCCTGTTTGTTGATTGTTAGATGGTCACAAGCGGTATAATATTCCCATCAAAACCTTGGTGTTATGTCAAATTTAAGGCTAAAATAACCTTTGTTTCATCCTATAACGGATTTGCAATAAAATACTAGACAAACAGTGAACCTGATGATTCTAATAAGCACTTACCTGGCATAATGTAAAGCAGAATTAACAATAATGCCGGCATACAGTGGCCATGCACTGCCATTGTATAACAGTAAGACACGGACTGTGTCCAGTGCGCACAGTGAGCGTCTCTCAAAGCTCTAAAACATCGACGGCTTCCTTTCTCCAGGGTTCTCCGCTGTAACGTCGCCTTCCAGGCAGAAGACTCTCATACTTCTGCATTTTTCAGTTTTCAGTTCCACATTCAGGACCGTGCGAGCTGATGTACAGGCATTTGAAGCAGTTAGTTATACTGCCTAATGAACAGACAAGGAAACTAAAGCCCTGTGAAAGTAACTAATGAACAGAAAAGAAACCACAGCTGGGGGGGGGGGGTGCAGCCCAACCAATAGCAACCATATGACCCGAAGTTTCAGCAAATTAGCAAATTAGTACTTATAGCCACTTAATACCTTCTGGCGACTACTTTTAAAGAGCCCAGTGACTGAGCTTTTTGCGTGGACTGAAAATGATTTCTACAGGATCTGATTCAAGGTACAAGATAGGTATGTATATAGCAATACAAGCATAACATTTATGTACTGAAATGTAGACTTGGTCACTCTTGAGACTGTGCACAGATATAGAAGATACACAGGGTACAGATATTTAAGTAATAGTATACCTTCCTATACAGTGTGTATATACTTTAAGCACATCATATCCATGTATATTAAAGTGCAGTTCTGTTTGTGTACCGAACAATAGTTCTGATGAAAATGTGTGACAGCGAATAGAGTTCATACTAGGAGCTGAGATGCAGTGCATACTCTATGTCATCTAGCATGTGTACGGATCTCCTAAATCTCCCCGTCATGCAGGCTCGTGCCGAGCTCTCAGTGGTGTGAATGGTGGGGAGGGGGGGGGGAGGCGGAGGTGAGTCACGGGGACCCCAACCATTCATTCAAATTGAAACTTTAGCTCAGATGACCATCAAGATTTGAGATTCTTTTTTGTCATGTTATCATATAAAGAGAAATGTGCACAAACATTTGTGTTAGAACAAGGATCTTCCCACCATTCATACTCCTGTCTATCATACACCCAGCATAGAAACAACAAAATGTTTAGAATAAATAAGCTATATATACAATGATCTTTATACAAATATCTATATCTATCATTTTCGGAAGGTGCAGTGTCCAAATTACAAACCTGCTTCAGTTACCTCCAGCAACATCTCTCAGGGCTGGTATGTGACTGTTTAGGATAATACTGATTTTGATTAACTTTGGTGAGTCGAAGGCAGCCCGGTAAAGAGGTGCTTTGGTAAAGCGTTGGACCACATTAACTGCTTCCTTGATTACCCACACGACTGCTCCATTAAAGCGTTTAGCTGGATGGGATTAGAGTCCTTCAGCACCTCTCCCTCTCCATACTGATGTGACAGAGCATCCGACTTGCAGTTCTTGGAGCCGAGCCTGTAATTAAAATGGGTGAAAAACGAGGACCATCTAGCCTGGTGCACATTGAGTCGTCGAGCAGAACCAAGGTTGAAGGCTCTCTTGGATTTTGTGGTCGGTCAGAATTAAAAAGGGATCTGGTGCCTTCTAGCCACTGTCTCCACTCCTCTAAGGCCAGATTTACTGTGAGCAATTACCGATTCGCTATGTCAGAATGTCTCTCAGCCGAAGTGAGTTTTCCAGAGAAAAATGCACAGGGATGTAACTTGCTGTCGGACGAGGAGTGCTGGGACAGGACAGCGCCAACGCCAATTCCCAAGGCAGCTACCTCCACTACAAACTGCTTTGAGGGATCTGGTATCTGTAGGATGGGAGCTGAGTTGAAACGCTTGCAGAGGTCAGAAGATGCATCTGGGCTGCATCAGTTCATTGAAAGTGGATCTAAGTGGAGGTTAGAGCAGTACGAGGCGCAGCCACCAAGCTATACCCTCGGATGAATCGCTGAAACAAGTTAGCGAAGCCAGGGCATCATTGTAAATCCCTCCGTGCCAGTGGTTGTGGCCATTCTGCTATAGCCCTGACCTTCTCGATATCCATCTGGATGGAGCCCTCATTGATGATAAAACCCAGGAAAGAGAAGCATCTGTGGAACTCACACTTCTTAGCCTTGACAAACAAGGTAAGCGCTGTAGAACCGCCCGGACATACTGAACAGGTTCCTGCTCATCCTGCAAAAAAATTAGTACGTTATCAAGATAAACTAACACGTTCCTGTCCAGCATGTCCCAAAGGACATCATTAATTAGACCCGGGAATACTGCAGATGCGTTAGTTAGCCCCAAAGGCATCACCAGATACTCATAGTGACCAGTAGGGGAGTTGAAAGCGGCTTTCCACTCATCCCGTTCTAGGATCCTCAACAAGCGGTTGGTGTTACGTAAGTCCAACTTGATAAAAACCCTGACTCCCTAAGACCAAGGAGAGCAGAGGCAGGGAATAACAGTTCTTAACCGTGATTTCGTTCAGACCCCTGTAGTCTATGCATGGTCGAAGGGACCCATCCTTCTTTTCTACAAAGAAGAACCCAGCCCCTGCAGGGGAGGAGGAAGAGCAAATAATTCCTGTGGCTAGAGATCCATTAACATACTCTTCCATAGTACTTCTGTCAGTGGCAGAGAGATAGTAGAGATAGCCTCTGTGGGGATATTATTAGCATGTATTGTGTTGTTATTGGGTTGTATAGTATTGTCACGTGGAGCATTAATATTATGTTTTGGAAATAGTGGTGTGCGTGTGCCTACCATGTGTGGTGTGAGTAGCACGGCCGGAGGTGTGAGTGTGAGTGTGTAGTGTGAGTGATTTGGTGCTTGAGGGCTGTGTTCTGTCCATTTAAGGGCTGAAAATATGCCCCAGTGTAACTGAAGCCATCTCATCTCGTCACTGCCGCCGCGGTGCCTGGACCTGCCAAGGAGGCATTAAGGACGGTATTCAGTCGCCAAAGTCCCTTTGTTCGTATACGTTCTCTATGGCCGTCCTTCTGGGGTGGAACCCAATTTGGTCGCCCATGATCCCATAATGCACTGAGACATCTGCCTGATGTTCCCTGGAGGAAGAAACCAGAGACCCAGAGGTGAATTGAGACTGACTTACGTTTTATGTGATCATTCATTGTGGGGGGAGGGGGGGGGGGCTCTTACTGATAACTACATGGGTCTCACATACATCATAAATAGTTTGGATCGTGTGAGGAAACATCTGACATGGTGCTTGAACATCAGGGTGCCGACCTTCTTTACTGAGCCACTATACAGACCTGAGGTCACCAGCTCCACTTACTAACTGGGCAGCTTCTTTCCCAACAGTCATTAAATACAGCAGCTCAGTATGGTACTTACACTGCAGCCAGTGTCCTCGCTTCTCTCTGCTGATTTCCTTTAACAATAAGGCATTCGATAAGGTGAATTATACTTCATTTAGCAAATGTTTTTAGCCAAAGCAATGTACAATTAAGATGCCTTGGGGCATTTCAGTGTTAAGGGCCTTGCTCAGGGGCCAATGGTGTAATCCTTGGGATTTGAACCAACAACCTTCCAATCATACGTACGGCAGAGCAACACATGACCTCCACAACCACATGCAACATTATTGCTCCTCTTATTGGTCTACAGACTTCAACCAACCAGCTTACGTTTGTGTAACCAGTGACCTGTCACCAGGACCAGCAACAGCAGCAGCATGATCACTGATGCCCTGATGAAGAAGGATCTGTCTGCCTGCCAAGACAAAACAGCGTTTTCATTCCTACAGACTGCAGACACAGACCCGTACATCAGCACAGTCCCAGTGAAATAACAGAATACCATACAGACTCCCTGTCGGGGGGCAGCTCTGACCCCTCACATAGACGGCCCTCGGATTATGTCAGTGGAATCTGTGGGGCTTCCACATAAACCTCTGCTATGACCTCCTATATTCCTCCATCATTAATATCTGGTTTGTGTTACAGAGCTGCAGTACTTCTGAGCACAAACACAGTCCCACTCACATGATCGCTGCCTTGAGGTGTGTTTGCAGTGGAACTTCCTGTAGAATAATTACCATAGTAACCTATAGGTGCAACAAGAGAAAAACATAATCAAATTCAGTATAATGAATTAAGCAAATGAAAGCACACTGAAAAGTTAAACTTAATAATAAAAGGACTTTGGAATTTTTAAGTTTTCTATCTAGCAATGCAGGACTATAATGGAGGGAACAGCTTTACCCGGCGTAAGACTGATCACAGTCTGTGTCGCTGGACTGGTTGCATCAGTGGGTGATGCAGTCGTTTTGCGAATATCTGTTAGAAAGCATGTGTCACTATTATGTGGCAACTGACGACATGAATGCAAGAAAGAACAACAGCACTGTCAACATCAAGTCCATTTATTATAAGCGACTTTGGGCTTTTTGTCTGAAGATGCTTATGATTAAACTGTGTTACAGGTTCCTGTTTTCTGAGCCAGTTCTCACATTATTCTTTTACAGGAATTCGAATTATGCAGTGGTCCTAATATTTTGACAGCAATGATGTGCAAAGACAGTTCAAGTCAGGGTTACCATACGTCCAGGTTTAGCACTGCAACCCATATGAGCCAATGTTGCAAGTTACAGTGAAGTACCAAGTGAAGAAAAAAGCACGACGTTCCAATGTACAGCAGCCGCTTAGCATCATCGCACTGCGTTTGCAAGGCTGGTGCACACATTTACTGATATGCACATCCCTATGTGTCACGCTGCTCGCGAGTGATGTCAACTTCCGCAAACCATTGGCACTTTGACACTTTATTTTTGTTTTCACGTTGAACCTTCATCGCAGTGTTTGCTTGAAGTTCAATAAACTGTAGGTTTGTAACTGTTGCTGATGTCGCGACGCTAAGCTGCGAGTTTGGGGGAACCGCCCCTTAAGACACCAACTACGCCACCCTGGGAATTACACCCAGGGAAATAGTTCCCAACATTCCAAAAAGAAAAGCCCTCAGGTCCGTTATACACGGCAGCAAGAGACGTGACTCCACTTACAATCTTTTATTAACAATCACAATAAAACACCGTCCACAATACAAAGTAGAACCTCCAGGCTGGTGCACATGGGACAGGAGGTAAAGCAGTCAGGCAAGATGGCATCCTAGAACAAAAGCACTACAACTCCCATGCACACATACCAGGGTCCTGCTGCCACACACACACACACACACACACCACACTAAAGCTCCCTTCCTCCCAAGTGGCGTACCAACCCAGAACAGTCTTAAAACACACAAAACTAAAAACCCTAGCTCTAGACAGTAAACCTGGAAGAACCAGTTAAAACAGAACTACAATCCACATTCACAATACAACCAAAGAGGCAAAGCAGCAGTAGCAACTGTAGGGCAGGCAATCCAGACCACAGCTGTAATAGAGCAGGCAAAACAGAAGCACTTAATGGCACGTCATGATCTTCCCAACCAGCCGGATAAACTCCCTCCGCGTTGCCGCCACCTACCAAACAGTAGCTTCCAAGGAATCCGTCGTATGCAGATCTTTAAACACAGCGAAGTCAGGTAACCGGAAGAACACCTTGCCAGCATTAGATCCCCAGCCAACCACTGGCACTTTTATAGGGTACTACCTCGAAATGCGATGATCGCCCCGCAAATTTAAAGGCACAGCGACCCAAAATAGCCATTCTGCCACACTGACAATGACTTGTATACACATACTGTATATTGTGTCAGTTGAGTGTAGATTGTAAAACGGGAGTTAACTGTAAGGGTATCATACGTCCAGTTTTCCCCAGACATACGGGGTGGTTAAAAGCTCATTAATATTCACGAGAGATGCGCTACCAGATTGGTTAACTGTGAAAACTCATTAATATTCTGATCCCCAGACACATCCTCTTTTTCATCTCACCAAACATGCTAACCTTAACCCTTAACCCTAACTCCTAACCCGAACTGTAACCCTAGCACGGTGGAGGCAGTGTCATTCCCGCGGTGAAGCACGGTGGGGGCAGCATCATGCTTTGGGGGTGTTTTTCTTCAGCTGGAACTGGAACTGGGGCTTTAGTCCAGGTGGAGGGAATTATAAACAGTTCCAAATACCAGGCAGTTTTGGCCCAAACCTTCAGATAGAAAGAAAGCTGAAGATGAAGAGGAATTTCAGCACGACATTGACCCCAAGCATACATCCAAATCAACAAAGGAATAGCTGCTCTAGAAGAAAAAGTTTTGGAAAGGCTCAGCCAGAGCCCATTTATCCAACCAGCTTATTGTACATTTTATTTTTTATATTTTTTCCCATAACAGATTTTGTTTGTTTTTCAATTGAATTGTACAGGTCATAGGTCACATCAAAGGTGGGAAAGGTTTTGAGAGGATTTATCTCATTTTCTTGTATCACACAAACCCGGCATTTTAACAGGGGTTTGTACACTTTTTACATCCACTGTAAGTTTTCCCATATGCCCTCTTTTCTGTTGATACATATGGAGTGTTGATGAGTTTTAGCCACGCAGCAAGGTGACAGACACAGGGCACAGTGCAGGTGGGAAAGAGGTGACGATCCACTTATGGCTACAAGACAAAGGGGTTTATAAAACAGACTGAACACACTGGGGAAGGCAGCGAGGCATCAAAGGCAAATGGGGGAAACTAAGAACTAACCTAAAAAAACCATAGAATAGTAGAAGTAGGGAACAGAACACAGCATGACACTATAACGTCCACAATGACTGACCAAAGCAAAGCAGCGGCAGGCACTTAAATACAAGACTAACGACATAATGCAGAACAGGTGAGTATAATGACCAAATTAACCAATCAATGAAAGCACAAGACAATGAGCAACAGGTGGAAACAGAAACACTAAATTAACACAAACTAGGAAACAGGGATGTCCGGACCGACGTCCATCCAACCCTGCGCTTCGTGTCTCCTCCCCGTCTGGCCAGTGGGTGTCATTGGCCATCCTGTCCTCCCTGTCACGTGCCTGTTCCCTGAATAACTGCTTGGCTCAGCAGGTTGAGTGTGTAGCTTGCACTGTTATCCTCTATGATCATGGCCTCACGGCTGGCCAGATTCCAGCCTTACCTGTTATTTTGCATTTACTGGTTTTTCTGTTGCCCCTGTGTGTATTACTCCCTATTTGTTTCTCTCATCGGTTCGCCCTTCTGGGTTTTTCTTCTTCTGCTCCTGCTCTGGTCTCCAGTCAGTCATTACATGATGATCAGTTAAGATTACGCGATGTTGCCCTGTGACTGTTACTGTGTAGATGTTACCCTGTGCTTCCCTGCCCAGTTTCCTTTGCAGCTTGGTTTATAGTTCTGTTTGTAGTGTTTTCCCCTCTTTGGTTCTGACCCCTTCCCTAGTGTGTTCAGTCTGTTTAATGAGCCCTTTTGTCTGGAGCCATAAGTGTATCATTACACCTTTTTCTGCCCGTGACATAACATGGGGAACACAGGAACTGGGAACATGGGGAACAAACCACATACTAGGGATACAACTCAAGGGTAATTAAAACAGAAGCTGAACAGAACACAAGCAGGGCAAACCTAGGACAAGAAAACTAAAATAGAAAATAAAAACTGGGGAACAAAAATGCAGTAAACAGAAATAAAGTGTTAGCTAGCCTCAGACTCGCGACCCGAGAGTTTACAACCACATGCTCAGCCCATTGAGCTATGCGACAGTCCGGGGAACAAGGAAAACACACCTGGGACTGAAGGGCAAGGGACAGGGAAGAGGACAGGATGGTCAGTAGCCCCTGCTGGCCAAAGATGGAGGAGACATACAGGACAGGGTCGGACGGGCGCTGACCCTGACAAACATAGTTTATATGTCTGCCAGGACATTCTGAAACGCTTAACATGGTTAAAGGTTTAAAGACAGGTTATGCTTTTTCACGTTAATCGCTTTAGAATGTCCCCATGTGCTTGTGTATATTGGGCGTATTTTTGGATTGACTTCTCCATCTTAATTTGCACAACAGGTTTATTTTGGGCTTGATCTCATGGGTGAGGCTCCTTATTTGTCTCGCAAGACTTGGCAACACTACATAGGTAACACATTTCATTTAGAAATGCATCCACAAAACACTATGATATTTACTTCTAAATTAAAAAAGGGGTGTATTGTACTTACTCTTTATAGTCAAGATAACTTGGGTTTTCAGGTCATTAAACCATCCTGGTATTTCCACACGACAGCCGTATATCCCAGAATCTCCCATCTCAGCACTGATGATGGTCAGAGACACGTCACCCTGATTCAGGTCACCGATTAACTGATACCTGGGTGATGTTCTCCGTGTCACTTTGAATCCATCTGTCGCGATGATTTCATCGTCACAGCCACTATAAGGTATTTCACCTCTCCCCCAGCACATGTAAAGTCCACCGTAATACTCTGCATCGTAGGAACACGGCAGGGTCACGTTATACCCAATAAATCCAGTGACCATCTTAGAGCTCTCAGCAACTGGGAGAGAAAACAGCACAGAAACGGCAAACACTGATAAACTGAGGGGGGATGCATCATGATTAATCTGCAGGCTTTACAGTAAATATTGCAAAACGGATTAAATGTGAAACTTACAGCCCTATGACACTTTTCCCTGTTTGTTGATTATGTTAGATGGTCACAAGCGGTATAATATTCCTGTCAAACCTCAGTGTTATGCCATACTTAAGCCTAGAAGAACTTTTTAGTTATCAAGTAACGTTTCTTAAACATGAATTATTTATTGCTCTAAATAATCAAATTACAATAAAATATTAGACAAACAGTCAACCTGATGATTCTAATAAGCACTTACCTGGCATAATGTGAAACAGAATTAACAATAATGCCGGCATACAGTGGCCATGCGCTGTCATTGTATAACAGTGACACACGGACTGGTGTCCAGTGTGCACAGTGAGCGCCTCTCAAAGCTCTAAAACATCGATGACTTCCTTTTTCCTTTTTCACATCCTGCTCTGCGGCGGAGGAGACTCTCGTACTTCTGCACTTTGGGGTTTTTCAGTTCCAGAATTAGGACTGTTCAAGCTGATGTACAGGCACTTGATACAGTCACCTGTACTTCTGAATGACCAGATAAGGAAACCAAACCTCTGTGACCCCCTCAATAAAGTAAAAGCAAAACAAAAAACAAACTGATGAACAGAAAAGAAACCGTAAGGAAATGTTGCACAACCACAGCCGGGGTGGGGGGGCAGCCCAACCAATAATAACCTGAGACTGTGCATAGCTGTAGGAGACAGTGGTGGCTTGATGGTTAGGGAAGCGCACTTGTAATCGAACAATTGCAGGTTCAAATCCCAGACCAGCAAAGCACCACTGAGGTACCCTCAGCAAGGTACTGTCCTCAAGCACTGCTCCCCAGACGCTGAATTAGCTGCCCCCTGTTGTGTCACGAAAGTCACATATGGGTTAAATGCAAAGGACACATTTCTTTGTTGCGCACTGTGTGCTGTGGTGTGTTAACAATGACCACTAATCGCCTAATTCTTAGACACACAGGGTGCCAAGTAACAGTATACCTTCCTATACAGTGTGTATATATTTTAAGCACAGTATATCCACGTATATTAAAATGCAGTTGTGTGTGACAGCGGATAGAGTTCATACTAGGAGCTGAGAGGCAGTGCATACTCTATGTCATCTAGCATGTGTACGGATCTCGTAAATCTCCCCGTCATGCAGGCTCGCGCCGAGCTCTCAGTGGTGTGAAGGGTTGGGGGCGATGGTGAGTCACGGGGACCCCAACCGTTCATTCAGATCGAAACTTTAGCTCAGATGAGGCTGCCGATGACCTTCAAGATTCGAGATTCTTTATTGTCATGTTATTATATAAAGGGAAATGCGCACATACATTTGTGTTAGAACAAGCGAGCGCTCGTCATTCATACTCCTGTCAATCATACACCCAGCATGCAAACAACAAAATGTTTAGAATAAATATGCTATATAAACACTAGTTTGTGTGCATACATATTGCAGCCAAACATATATACATACATACATACAAGACGCTTTCACCGTCTTCACACACAATGATCATAAGGCATAATTAGCTGTGCAGAACGTCAATGCACAACTCTGCCGCTAGATGGCAGCGTCTACCACGCCCGGAGACAGACCGCCTGTATCTCTGCATTCATTGGAAGCGCAGTTCAGCCGCACTTGTGCCTAATTGACTCTTTGACAGTTTTATGTTTGTCACGTACTATTTATCTTACTTTTATGCCACTTCGGACAAAAGTGTTAACTAAAAAATAAATATGAATGTTAGCAAGGACAGACGAGGTTACAGAGAGTCATTATCAACGAGTACATCTGATGCGTTTTCCTCAGTTTATTAGAAAGAGGCCTCTTGCATTTCACTTTAATACTTCCATAACGCCATTATTCCACCTCACTTCAGATACATGGATGTATACAAACAGAGAAAGTGAAAAGCATTGATTCACATTTAAGTACAACTGCTTTCACCTTATTCGTGTTACAAAGAATACTTCCATAATATTTATCAGATGGTTCTACAAAAGAAAAAAATACAGTCACACATCTTTTCTGCACTTTAACAGAATCCTAAATAAAGCTAAAGTAACAGAATGTAACCAATTAGGGAGCAATTATTCACTAAATACCTTTGTTGTGCATATAGTGTCTCACCATTAAACCTCTCAATGGATTCAGCACAATGAAACTTATTTCTGAGCTGCAGATCAACTGCGGCATGTAGCACGGAGACACAGGATACAGATATCAGGCTACGTTTAGCAGGCAGTAAAGGCAGGATTCACAGTAGCTAAGGTATCTTAGTTCATACACACTGCCCAGCCAAAGAAAAAGTCACCATTTGAATTTATATCAGCAGATACTTAAGAGCCAGTGACTGGATCATTATTACAGCTCAGCAACGTTATACAGCAATAAAGTAAAGTCAGCTGAGTACCTGAATCTACTGAATGGCCAGGTTACACCTCCATCCATCATCAATGGAT
>JABJVO010000247.1:0-14546 GCA_026770805.1 Boulengeromyrus knoepffleri
GGCCTGGCCACCAGGCGCTCGCCATCGAGCCCCACCCCCAGGCCTGGCTCCAGGGGGGGGGCCCGGTGACCCGCGTCGGGGCAAGGGAAATCGCGGATCCATGTTATAACTCATCATAAGCGGTCTTGTGAGCCACACTTCGTCTGGTTCCTCACCCAGGACCTGTTTGCCTTGGGTGACCCTACCAGGAGCATAAAGCCCCGATGAACTTAGCTCCTGGGATCATTGGAACACGCAAACCCCTCCACCACGATAAGGTGTCGGCTCCAGGAGAGGTTTAAAATATTTCACCTATGTAAAAAAAACATTTATCCCTAAGTGTTACATTTGCTTTTATTCTTCACCAATAATCTGACCACTTAGAATGTTATTATTCTATTTTTTGTTAAAATCAACTTTAAGATGTGCTTTTCAAAAACCTATTTTCAGATATGCTGAGAAATTGTAAAAAATCACATTATAAACATTTCTAGCTAAGACTTTTGAGCTCTGAAGCTTATTTTAGTCCTTCTTTATTTCCATTTAACATTATATTAATTGTTAAGCTGTTTGTTGTGCCAAAAAAATGTGAAAAATGCAAGCCATCATATTTTCGAGTGCATAAACTATGGTGCAACAAATAAACACCCATAACATGGAGAAATACAAAGATGGCTTAAGAAAACAAACACAATTTCGAAAAGCCTCAACTTGACATTAAATAATAAACAAGCTTCAAATCAAGCTTCAGAAAAAAAAAATACAATATATATAAGTAAAATAAATCAACAAAAGGCTTTATCAAACACCAGCCCTTTCTGGATATAAAAAGTAAAATACAAAAAAATTTGATTTTCTTTTTCCTTTTTGTTACGGTTTTGAGCCAGATCGTGACAAATCACATTATAAACATTTCTAGCTAAGACTTTTGAGCTGTGAAGCTTATAGACACAGGGGTTGGCTACACATAGGTGAATGAGACATTCTGAAATTTTATGTGGTTAGATTACTAAAGTGTTAGAACTTTTTCTCAAAGTCAGAGGCCTGCACAATGAATATTGATGAGATAGGTGTCCCCACACTGCACCCAACACCCATCACTTTGGAAAGGCAATTTGAAATGCAAGAAAAGTCGCAACAATAAAATCCTTTTCACAGTTTATTGGTGGATGGAATGAAAAATTAAAAACTGTGACCATATGAGGTGGTCCAAATATGCGGGTTACTGTAGGCTTTAATGGATGGGATTTGGCAAATGCACAGACAAGGGTAGCTAACAGGCTGGGTCGATGATGGAGAGCGAGGGTCTGAAGCCAGGGAATCCGTCCTACAGGTAAGCACTGGACACGACAACACAGGGAAGGGGAGACGTGACGAGCCGGGCTTGGCAGGGGAAGCGGGTCAGGTACGGGAGCTGGTCTGGGGAAGGAAAGGAAACAGGGTGAGGAGAATACTCCAGGCAGACAGAACAGACGAGGGAACTCGGGCAGACGAGAGACAAAGAAATGCTCGGCATGGCTCAAAATCATTTGGCACAATACTTCGCAACGTGCCCATGAGTGCCGGCTTCCTTTGTAAGTCCGCTAATTAGGCGTAACGCTGTGCACCCGCTCGGTCCCGCCTGCGTGGGCGTGACATTACCGCCTCCCTGACGGCCGCCTCCCGAAGTCAAAGGACGCTTGCGGGGCCGGCCCCGCGGCCGGGGAGCTGGCCAAGCTGGGTGTGTGAGATGGAAGGCTGCCTTGATCGCGGGGTCAGTCACTGCGCTGGCCGGCACCCAGCTGCGCTCGTACGGCCCACAGCCCTCCCAGTCCACCAGGTATTGCAGTTGTCCGTAGCGGTGGCGAGAGTCCAGAATGGAGCGGACCTGTTCGGAGGGGGCTTCCCCTTGCACGGTCAGAGGAGGGTCCACGACGGGGCTGACCTCGGGCTGAAGGGGACTGCTTTTCACTGGCTTGAGCAGGGACATGTGAAACGTGGGACAGATGCGATAAATCTTGGGCAGCTGGAGACGGACGGCCACGGGCCTCACCCGGCGAAGGACGCGGAAGGGGCCGATGAAACGGGCGGTCAGCTTACGGCACCCTGGGATGCGCAGGTTCTTGGTTGACAACCAAACCAGTTGTCCCGCTCGGTAGGAAAGGCCTGGTCTCCACCGACGATCAGCTTGGTCTTTACGCTTCTCCGCCTGGGTTCGCAATGATTGTTGCACCTGTTGCCAGGCTCGATGGCTCTCTCAGTACCAGTCCTCCACTCGCGGCACTGGTCCGTCCGGGGTGTCCCAGGGAAAGAGGGGAGGCTGGTACCCTAAGACGCACTGGAACGGGGATAAGTCAGTCACTGGACTCACCCGGGCATTGAGGAAATACTCTGCCCACACTAGGTGCGACGCCCCACTAAAGGGACCTGAATGGCAGAGCATTCGGAGAGCCTTGGCCACCTCTTGGTTCGTCCGTTCGACCAGACCGTTGGGCTGGGGATGGTAAGCTGAAGACAGACTGAGGGTCATGTTGAGCTTACGGCATACCTCCCTGAAGACTCTAGAGCTGAATTGGGGCCCTCGGTTGGAGACGATGTCTTCGGGTAAGCCGTAGTAGTGGAAGAGACCAGTGAACAAAGACATCCGCTAGCTCCACCGCGGAGGGAAGCTTGGGGAGAGCGACTAGACGACACATTTTGGAGAAACTGTCGACAATGGTAAGGATAGTGGTCTTACTGGCGGAGCGGGGCAGATCGGTAATGAAGTCCATTTCCACGTGCGACCAGGGTCGGGACGGAACAGGCAGGGGCTGTAGGAGACCCACGGGAGCGTGTTGATAGGACTTGACCTGCGCACATTCAGGACAGGACTCCACGTAGTCCTGGACTTGTTTCTTCCATCCGGGCCACCAATAGTGACGGGAAAGAATGCTTCTGGTTACGGCGACCCTGGGGTGTCCGGTACCTCGTTGGGAATGCACCCATTTCAGAAGGGTGACGCGGTGTCTCCGTGCGATGAACCGCATTCCGGGCGGACAGCCGGGAGGAGGGGTCCTCCCTTCGTTCTCCTGCCGAATGCTTTCCTCCAGAGTCCAGGTGATAGTTGACGTGAAGCAGGTAGGGCTGAGTATGGGGCTGGTTTGGTCCTCGCTGGTTGGGGGGTCGAATTGGAGAGGGCGTCCGCCTTGACTTTCCCCGGCAGGTAACTGACCCTAAAAACAAATCTGGCAAACCATTGAGCCCAGCGAGCCTGGCGGGCAGAGAGACGTTTGGCTGACTGGAGGTACTCCAGGTTTCGATGGTCTGTGAGGACCAAGAAGGGATGACGTGCACCCTCCAGCCACACTGTAAAAAAAAATTCTGTAAAAAAACGGTAATCTACTGGCAGCTGTGGTTGCCAGCATTGCACTGTTAAAATACAGTCGGTTACTGTTATTAAAATTAACAGCAAGATGCTGTTTTGTTAGCAACAGCATACAACTGTTATTTAGCAGCAGGATACTGTTTTGTTAGCTACAGCATACAAATGTTATTTAGCAGTATATAGCTGTTAATTTACATTTTAATCACAACCCAATTATTCTAAATTGCAAATGCTATTATACCCTGCATTTTATATTTGTGGAAAACAAAATAAATAAGGCCAACTTATTGTTTTAGTCCTTCTTTATTTCCATTTAACATTATATTAATTGTTAAGCTGTTTGTTGTGCCAAAAAAATGTGAAAAATGCAAGCCATCATATTTTCGAGTGCATAAACTATGGTGCAACAAATAAACACCCATAACATGGAGAAATACAAAGATGGCTTAAGAAAACAAACACAATTTCGAAAAGCCTCAACTTGACATTAAATAATAAACAAGCTTCAAATCAAGCTTCAGAAAAAAAAAATACAATATATATAAGTAAAATAAATCAACAAAAGGCTTTATCAAACACCAGCCCTTTCTGGATATAAAAAGTAAAATACAAAAAAATTTGATTTTCTTTTTCCTTTTTGTTACGGTTTTGAGCCAGATCGTGACACCTAGCGTGTATGGACAGGAGCTGGCAAAAAATTTGGAGGGGTTTACTGCGCCTTGGGGTAGCACACTGGTACAGTATGTGGATGATTTTCTGCTTTGCTCTCACACTCGTGAGTCCTGTAAACAGGACACCATAGCTACAGTATGTTAGACTTCCTGGCAAAAAATGTGCACAAAGCCTACAAAGAAAAACTGCAGCTGGTGTCACAAAGGGTTAAATACCTTGGACACGTGTTAACAAGTGAGGGAAGGTCATTAGGACCGGACCAAGTGGCATCCATACAGGAGATGCCCGAACCAGAGACTAAACAGCAATTGCTTTCAGTCCTAGGCATGATTG
Organism: Boulengeromyrus knoepffleri; assembly: GCA_026770805.1. NCBI lineage: Eukaryota > Metazoa > Chordata > Actinopteri > Osteoglossiformes > Mormyridae > Boulengeromyrus > Boulengeromyrus knoepffleri. The sequence continues at coordinate 4,328 of JABJVO010000247.1, forward strand.
GCTATTGCAGGCCTTGGATTCAGGACTATGCACAGAGGTCACAGCCCTTGGTTTGACAATTGGGATAGGACTGACAGACAGACTGACGTGGACGCCCGAAGCTGAAGATGCACTGATTGATTTGACTGATTGAAAAAAGGGTTCATGACTTCAGTTCTGACTCAGTATCACGGGGGGCGGTGCAACCCGGTTGTATACTATTCAAAGCGTTTGGACTCGGTGGCTTGAGCATTACCCCCTTGTCTTCCAGCAGCTGAGGCAGTGATGGTGAGTGCAGATCTAGTGCAGTTGCATCCACTGACACTTCGAGTTCCCCATGCAGTGCACGCGATCCTGACATAGGCCAGGACATCTCATTTGACGCCGGCACGATCGGTGCATTATCAGAATGTTTTGCTAACACTGGCAAATGTGACTGTGGAAAGGTCCTCTGCTTTGAACCCAGTGACCCTCCTTCCCACAGGGGTGGACGGGGGAACCGCATGATTATTTGCAGGTCATCGACTGTGGGTGCAGACCTAGGCCGGATCTGACTGACATCCCACTGGAAGGAAGCAACATCCTGTTTGTTAATGGGAGTTCTTTGAGGCTGGAGGATAGATCGCCAGCGACCTCCTATGCTGCGGTGCAAGATGGATCACTTGTGGACAGAGGGCAGCTGCCCAGACATTGGTCCGCACAGGCGGCTGAGCTGTTTGCACTGCAACAGGCCTGCAAACTGGTGGTAGGACAGAAAGTCACTATCTACACAGACTCAAGATACGCCTTTGGGGTGTGTCACGATCATGGTGTGTTGTGGAAGCAGAGAGGTTTTCGCACCAGCACTGGAAAACCCATTCAGCATCATCATTTAGTGGAACAATTGTTGGATGCTCTCATGCTACCCAAACAGGTGGCAATAGTGAAGTGCCAGGCCCACAGAAAGCGGACTGATGAAATCAGTCAGGGGAATGACCTCGCAGACCAGTGGGCTAAAAGTTTAGCTAAAGACTCCACTGGGTTTGGGAATAAGGTTTTGCTGGCAAAGGATGTTGATAAACTACGCGCTGATAATGACCTTGTTTTGATTCAAACAGGTGCTACAGAGGGTGAGCTCCGCGAATGGAAACGGAGCGGTGCACGGTGTGATGGGGAAGGCGTGTGGTGACATTCTGGGACTAACCGACCTTATCTTCCTAGATGTGCGTATCCAGGGATGGCCAAAGCCGTTCATGGCCTGGATCATGTGTCTCGTGATGGGATGGTGGCAGCTGTGACTCAGGTGTGGCATACCCCTGGGTTTGCCGCAGCTGCTGCCCAATTCTGCGGGAAGTATATGGTGTGCATGAAATTCAATGTGGGGAAGGGCATTCCAACCAAACCGGCAGTGACCCTGAGTCCCCAAAGCCCGTTCGATTTCATTGAGCTAACGCCATGCAGGAGATACAAGTATTGTTTGGTGATTGTAGATCTGTTTTCCACGTCGGCATTCCCTTGCTGTCGCCCTGATGCTCTGAGCGTGGCTAAATGTCTGCTAAAGGAGGTGATTCCTCGATGGGGCATCCCATCTAAAATCACCACAGACAATGGTCCTGCGTTTGTCGCAGAGACCCTGGCTAAATTGTCCCATTGGATGCAAATTGATTTGAAACATTATTGCGCCTATCACCCCTCGAGTGGGGGGATGGTGGAGAGCCTGCCCTGCCCTGGGTTGATGCCCTGCCCCTGGCTTTGTTATTCATGTGAGCCAGGACACACCGCCAAACAGGGTTGGCTCCATTTGAAGTGTTGACTGGGAGGCCAATGCGTGTTTTGTCTCCCTCGCGATATGTCACACTGGTAACTGTGGATGGGGATTTGCTGACTTATCTTACAGGATTGCGGCAAGCGATAGGTGCAGCCTGGGACCGGGTTCGTGCCAATTGGAGGATTCCAGAGGGAGAACCACTACAAGCTGTTACACCACTTGAACCAGGGAGCTGGGTGTTGGTTCATGACCTGAGAAGGAAAAGATGGAACACGCTGAGATGGAGGGGACCACACCAGGTCTTGATGGTGACCCATCACGCAGTGAAAGTGGAGGGAATCGACGCCTGGGTCCATCGGGTCCACTGCAGACGCGTGTTCGACCCTGGTGGTTCTTTCAAGACTGGCCCCTGAGAGGGTCACAACTGTGTTGCCTTTTTATAACAGTTTTTACTGTGACAGTTATATTTGGGATTGATGCTATAATGTTTTGGAGAACCACTTTTTCCAGCTGTGCCACCCACTGTACTCCGACAGTGCCAAACCCACCACAGGTTCTGGGGAGGTGATGGATGCCAATGCTGTGGAGCTTTTGTCCCAAGCAGTGACTGCTGAGCTGAATGTTTCAGACTGCTGGGTTTGTCATTATATGCCCCACACTTCTGCGGCGTGGCCCTTCTATGGGGTTCCATACACCTATGATATGGCAGTCCTAAATCAGACATGCTCTGGCCTTTATCTGTTATGGCTGGGCTGATGACTCACGAGCTAGGGTTGTCCTCGTCTCCGCCACCACTTATATGTCGCGTTTCCGGTATCGCTGTTAAGTCGTGGGCAGTGGAGGAGGCCCTTAAGGCCACACATGACCGATTACAACAAGAGTTTGCTGGGAACAATCCAGTCCTCTATCTGACTCAGGCGGATGAGTCCAATCACTGGGGTTTCACTACAGTTCATTTGCTAGTAGGCATGAATAGTACAGGTGAGGGATGGGTTTGTTTGGCCCAGGTAATTTTCACATGGGCTGTTGATAGAGCATGGGAGGCTGAGGACCCCGACCACTACGGGGCGCAGGTGCGAGAACTGACTGTAACTGCTCTGCAATGTGGACGAAGCCCTGATAACTGTGCTTATTCTGCTGTGTCCTGTCCATCGGACACACATGTGAGGGCGAAGGGGAAGACCCTGCCTGAGGATGGCTTGGCTGTCATCCCTGTGAATGAGACTGTGTGTTTCCGTCTGTTTAATTCGGCCCAGTCGCTAACCCCTTCCTCCCCACCTCTGCACTGTAGGGCTTATGTCAACTTCTCTGTCCTTGGTGATGTCTTGCTAGTGGCACCACCACGTTCTGCGTTTATCTGTGGTCACAAAGACTCTCTTAAGGGTTACATTGTTTTGTCTCTTTCGGTGGTGGAGGTTGATTGGTGTTGTTATCTGGCTTATCTTGTTCCTCCTATTCGCGTAGTGCCCAAGAAGCAGATGTCTTTGGCTGTGCGTGCATATTCGCGCAGCAAGCAGTCGCTAAGTCGGACTGAACAATGGTTTGGGGTGTTTATTCCATCCCTTGGAGTATCAGACCTTCAGACTGAGGTGGCTGCCCTGCAGATTGCAGTGGAGAAAGTGGCCAATCAGACACTTGATACTGTAAAGGCCGTTCAGGGTGAATTATCCGCGGTTAAGCAGGTGGCTCTGCAAAACCGTATGGCATTGGATATTCTATTGGCTGAGAAAGGTGGTGTTTGTGCTGTAGTGGGGAGAGAATGTTGCATGTACATCCCTGATTCCTCTCAAGCTGTGCAAGATCTGGAGGACGTGGTGCACAAATGGATGTCTGCGATACATAAGGAGCATGGCCTGTTTGAGTACAGCTGGGACAATTGGTTCTCCTCACTGATTCCAGGTTTATCCGGGGTGTTTAAACCTTTAGTTTTTAGTATATTGATTTTGCTTGTAGTGTTGCTACTAATCAGTTGTTTTAGTGTTCTGTCTTTCCAGGTGAACTCTGTTATGTTCCAGCGGGCTCCCCCTTACCCATACGGGGATGATCCTCTCCTTCCTGCCTGGCTCTATGAACCACAACCCCAGGTTGTCATCAATATGACCAGCAACGCCAACTCTGCTGATGACTCGTGGTCCATCCAACCGCCGCCAGCGCCCATCGCCAACCAATAGCTCACAACCATCGTGAACCAATGAAACAGGAGAATTGTGTTTGTTATACGTTTCAGCTTAGTTTGTTGATGTTTCATGACCAATCAGGACTTAGAAGTCCTGGGAGTTATGGTTTATCTACTGGTTGCTCTGTGTGCTGGGTGTGACTTGGTACCAAGTGCCAGAGTGTGATGGGAGCGCTTTGCTGAACTTGCTGGAATAAAAGAGATTTTCTTCACTCACCAAACTAAGAGGTCCAGACTTTTATTCTGAGTGACTCTCTGTGTTATCAGAGAGGTTGATTTATAATTTTTCTACCACAACAGCTTAAACCATTAAAGACCCAGAAACTTTAACTTTACTTTTTAAAAATACTATTATTATCATATTATTGAAAGACAAAAATAAATTTACCTTTGAAGGAATTACAGTGTGGATGCTGCTTTCTCTTGATATTGCAGGTTGAAGATGTAATACAGTGAAAAGAAAGCAGCAAGTCCAGAGAGAAAGGTTGGTTGCACACCCTCGCAGATTATTCTGCCCTCCAAGCTGATCATCCATTGTTTCATCCACTGCCCTTGAGTATCACTTGGACCTTAAAGGAGTGTACAGATTATGTTATAAACTATTATCCTTGGAGAGCTAACATAGAAAAGGCAGTGAGAAAATTATGCAAGCCCTGACAAAATCATATAATATTCATATCTTCCAAGACAACAAACCTTGCAGTTTCAATATTTTAGCCAACAAGCTAAGGTTATGATATGCAAACTAAACAGCACAAACTCATTCAGGCATCACATAAAATATTTTCTTCAGTTTAAAAAAGTACACTTTAATCAAACTTTTTTTATACAGTGGCCAGAATGAGGCACATAAAGATGGATGTTCTCCTAATGGTAAAAAGTTGTGCCAGCCAGCCTAGAGTGTGATCCTTGTTTAGTGAACATGCAGACATGTCATATTTCATATACTTACCAAGCAGGATCAATCGAGGAGTCACAGGTAGGTTACCAGTCTTCTCAAGGTCAGCAGGAGTGGCAGACATCTATTGGTAAAGATAAGAATTAGAAATAAACATCTCCAAAAAACATATGTACTAATAATATTCAACAATGTACCTATTAAAACAAGAATAGCTTATCCAAATGTATACATCTTAACTTTTATTTACCTTTTTGTTAATATTGACACAAAATACATATTTTCAACGTTTAATATCTGTTTGTCTATACAGTCCACAGAATAAGAGTCAAAATGGAAGACTTCTAGATGCACAGTAAAAAAAAACAAACAAAAAAAAAGATTTTTTGTTCACTCAGTTATATGGAATTAGATTACTTTAAGACAATAAATCATCAAAGCCCTATATATTAACTTAATGGTGCCTTTGTAGTTTCAAGGTAACCATTTTCTTGCACTGTGTAGACAAACAGACAATTTCTTTATTAAAATATCTTAATTTGTAGTCAAACGAGTCCTATAAGTATGACAAAACATATTTGATTGAACCATTCCTACACATTTGTTCATAGTAAGAACTAATAATAATTAATGGTAAGAACTAATAACAATGTATATAAAGAAAAATTTACATTTTCTTGAAGAATAAGCCCATCTTGATTCTCTGCAAAGTGAGCCATTAGGAGTTGAACAATGATATGGGCTGAATCAATGGCTTCCTCCTTGGAAAGAACTGCCTTAACTTCTGAGTTAGTTGGCCTGGTTTTAAAAAACTCTACAATGCTCCTCCCACACTCTTCGACAGAAAGTTCAAATGCACCTAAGACATTGATCTCAGTCAGAAGCTCAAAATGTGTAAATAGGCCTTTCTGAAGAAAAAGGTATGGCCACTTTTTCATTACTTTGTTGCAGGCAGAAAGTTGTCTCCATCACTTCAGCTTTCTCGCCACCCTTTGTTCCTTCGCGAGAGTAGATATCCTCCAGCTTTTGACGTTTATTCTCAACTGAGTCATCCGTTTCCTCTAAAGGAAGATCAGGCTGAAACCGTACACAACCATATGTGTCGGTTGGTCCTCGTTTAACACCACGGACTGATGACCGGTGCTGTCGGAAGCTGGTGGTCCGACTGAGGTTCTCAATTCTTGTCTTGACCTGGGCCAAAAGTGAGCTGTATCCTTCCCCTATAATTCGTCCATCATGAAGCTGGTCTGCAAAGCTCTGGGGATATTGACTGACAATTGTTTTACAAATGGTAAGACACTGTGCACGTGTTGGGGTTGTCTCAATTTTTTTCATTTCATCTGCAAGCACCCTAACCATTTGTCATCTTGCTGCTGGTGAAGGCCTTTTTCCAGAGGAAGTAGCAGACTGAATTTCTGCAGGCATGAGCTGCCATGGTACTTTGAAGGTGTCTGGCCATGATTTCCTAATATAGGATGTAGATGGCCTACTGCATTCAAGACTGCTGGATTCTCCATCAGTAGAGATAGACAAATTAGAAGAGCATGGCAATGGTGAGGAGCTCCCAGCTGACAAGGAAGGAGTGTTCTCCATGATGGTGAGATCCCAAGTGACAGTTTCCCTCTCTATAAACCACCAACATATTGAACAGGCAGTTAAAATTCACCCCACTTGATCTGTATAGACACAACTTCAATTAAGCATAATAAAATATATACATCATCATACATTGTTTAAATGGTCAGTTTTCTTTTTTGTTTTTACAAATGTAGGCATCATTTAAAACTATTTACATTGTTCATTTTACTACTGTAGTGAACAAGTAAATTAAATTGTTGAACAGGAAATTAAAACCCCATTAAAATTTTAACACTCTTACTGTAACATGCACTTCAGCGCACTTTCTAAAATGTCATGTCTAAAATTTGTCTATTCACACTTTCTAATATTAAAGAAATAGTTCACCATGAAATTAAAATTACCGCATAATTTACTAACACATGTCATCTTTAGTGTATATGAATGGCTTTCTTCAGATGAAAACAATAGTGTTATATAATTATATTTGTTATATTAAATAATAGCCTGGCTCTTTCTAGATTTATAAAGTCATTCAATGGTGTCCAAGGTTTTGATGCTCCACAAAATGCATCCATCCATCATAAAAGTAATCCACATGATATTGGTTAATGAAGGAGAATAGCTCATTCAGTGAATGCCATGTTGCATATAAATGTATATAAAAAAATAAACTCCTGCACAGTAGGTTTAAAATGGTGGCATGTGGAGTGTCACAACACACTTAAGAACAAATTATATTCATAAATACTGACGTCGCCATTCTCAAACTTATTTTCTTGCATGTCTGCTTCTGTATGTATAGATTTCTATGCAACATTATCTCTAAATTAGCTCACAATATTATTAGGTTTGCTCACAAATGCATCGTTTAACTTTGGAAGAAATTTATTAGTCATATGGATTACTTCTATTATGACTGGATGCACTTGAAGCTTTAACTTGAACCCCATTAAATGCCATTACAAAGGAACCAAGATATATTACCGATTGTATTTACCTACAGTGACATGAGTATGTAAATTATGTAATTTTTAATTTCTGGCTAACTAGTTATTGAATAAAAATGTCTGCTTTTGCTTCTGAGAACGAATGTAAATGAGATATAAAAATGTAATTACCCATTTTGAAAGCACTGAGAAGTTTTCTGACTTTTATAGCTGGTAGAATGCTACTGAGGTCATGTTCTTGAACAAATTGGAGATCATCTTTGGATTCCAATCCCGACTCTAAAAGTCTCTCAGTCAAAAGCTCTGTGGTGTTCTCAACATTTGTCGGCAAAGCCCTGAGGATGATCGCCCTCAATTCTTCCACCAGGCAAGACATTGCTCTATATTAAGAGAAGGGAATGATGAAGAACTATTACAGACACATCAAAGACTGTGTACTTGGAAAATGGATAATAACCCAGAAGGTCATTCTGATTAACACAAGAGTAGGAACCATTTTTTGCTGTCAAGCAGTAAACACCCATGTTATGGATAGTGTAAGTTTGGAAAAGTTCAGTGATGAAATACACTGAAGAATTCTGTATGACTGTCATCACAATCCTTCCCACAATAATGCCTTTATCAGTTTCCTGAATAACAACATTTTTTTGTATGTTGTTCCTTTAACAGTTGCCTCATGAGCAACCGTAGTATTTTCAGGCTGAAAATCATATCCAGCCACAGCTTCCCTAATGACGTCATTGTAGTCACTCACTACAATCTCTGTTGCCTTGTCTGCTACAAGAGTGGAAGGGAAGAACTCACCAGCATGAAGAAATGCCTGGATAAGCTGATGTCTTTCTGCAAGAGTAAAGCAAAGATTTTTAAAGTTATGTAATTTTCTTACACACTGTTTGAAATAAACATGTGAATGAGTGGACCGAAATGAATAATGAGGTCAGGGTAGTGGCTATGATAATGATGTTTAGGTCTGAGACAGTGGGCAGGAAAAATGTGTTTCCCAATCAAAACTCTCAAATACCCCACCTGACCGTTGGAAATGGCTGGTGAACAAACAAGTGCAACGATTTCCCTTAACAGTTAAATTAGTTGCCAAACTTCATTTGTACCAGGGGATTCAATTTTGTCACCAATCAACAATGGCAGCATCCTCAAAAAACACCAGTTTTGTACAGCGTGGCCACCAAGCTTCTCACTTCCTGGGTTAATTTCACAAGGTCTGTCCCTGTTTTCGTTACCCAGAAACTTAAACTGACTGATCCTGCGATTTAATTCCAGGTAAGTAAACTGTCTGTCAACTTTTACAAGATGTTGTATACATAAAGGAATGTCACCTTCAAACAAATCATGTCCAAGGCATGGGGGTAACCCTGGCTGACAAACATGATAGAAAGAGAGCTCATTGAATGATGAGTCGAACTTGATGCCTCCACTATGAGGCAAACCCTCAGCACGGTTTTGAACATGATCTTTGTACGACTGCACTGTACGAAATGTAGCCCTGGAAAGTGGATGTTGCAGAAGTATGTGCTTCCACTGAAATTCTCCACAAACCCACCTATGCTATGTGAGCCTAAATTGTCACTGGCTATCGCCCACAAAATTGCTTTAATGTTCAGTCCATCAGGAAAACATACACCTGTAGTCTCAAGGTCTTTTAGGTCATCGACTAAGCACCCCATGACCAATTTTTCACCAAAGTATTTGAAGTCTTGTTCCCTACAGAGAAACACCAATTGCATTTGATCAGTGCTTGATCTGTTATAAGGACACAGAACTGCTAATGTAAGGTACACAGCAAGTATTTTATGTTTTTTCTTGCCAGACCCTAAAGGGTTCACAACTTCAAAAGAGTCTTGATATAAGATCATGCCTAAGGCAGATTTATCTATTTTATGCATGTTTGCCGTTACATTTTCACCATCCCACACATCTTTTAAAATGTCCTTCAATGGGACATGACTGTGCACATCTCTGTACTGTTCCCTTACAGACTTGCAGTTAAGAAGAGATTCAATTGTTTGTTTAACCGGTATGTACTGTTCAAAACACTCTTTTCCTGCTTCATTCTGTCCTAGACGAATAGGCACCAGCTCAACATAATGGAAACTGTTCTTGAAAAAATGATTTTCTTCACTGATCTGATCTTAAGGTATGAATGTTACACGACATAAAAAGATCTTCAGCTGTAAGATCGTCAAGTACCATTTTTATCATTGCCTCTAGAACATCAAGTGAAACTAACTTTTCCTGAAGTTTGAAAAGCATATGAGACAGGTTGATTTCATGGATTGACTGAATATCTTCAATGACTGTCTGAATTACTGAGGCTGGAAGCAATAATTTTGCTTGCAGTTTCAAATAGAACAGAGCAAGATTCCTTAAAAACAATGTCTCATCAACATTTTCAGGACTTACATCTCACCTTCATCAGTCTGTGTATCAGACTGAAAATTATCCTCCTGAATCTGGGAGCAGCTGGCTTCAGGTGTCGTGATTGATTGTCTTGTGTCTTCTTTATGTTTTCTAGACAAATGAGAGGTAAATGTTGATATAGCAGCAAACATTTTACCACACTGCATAAAAGGGCATGTGACTCTTCGACCATCTTTATTGTGCATTTTGATATGAGAAATAAAGTCAGGTAAACTAGAACTTTTGGCACCACACAAATCAACATGACATTCCAATGAATGTGTAGTGCACATTGTGGTTTCTGACATATCTTTTATGGTGTCTGTACACATGAGATTTCAAGCCTGCGTGTTTTTGTAACTTTCTATTACATTTACGTATGCAGCAACGGAATACACTTGTCATGCGCACCAGTCAGGTGATCGCCACTAGGACCCGGAAGTAGGTGATCGTCCGGAAGATAAATAGCGGAGCTT
>JABJVO010000248.1:2163-14524 GCA_026770805.1 Boulengeromyrus knoepffleri
TGAGAGACAAGCAGATGGACAGCCAGCAGTGACTGAATGCATTGTGACTGAGAGACAAGCAGATGGACAGCCAGCAGTGACTGAATGCATTGTGACTGAGAGACAAGTAGATGGACAGCCAGCAGTGACTGAATGCATTGCAACAGGTCAACAGCCAGCAACTGTTAACGCAAGTGTCACTAAGGATCCAGCAGTACTAAAAAACATACCAAAGACGGTTACATGTGTGCACTGCAATGTACGGTTATTAAAAAACAATTTAAGAAGACATATTCAAAGAAGGCACACAAAATCTATGAAGTCTGTGTCACAACAGAGATATTTAAGATCCCAGTGCATAGATGAAAAGAAGTGGCCTTCCTTGTTGAGCTAAAAGCCAGGTTATGTATTTTACAGTCTGACATTTCCAATAGAGACATTGTGGTTCTGCCCTCCTGGATACCTGGACACTGGATGCTCTGTGTAAGTGTTGAGTATTCTGTAAATTTTTTCCCTGTTTCAGAACTTTGTAGTAGTGATAACAGGTGTTTTCATTTGTTGCTGCAGTGTTTTCAAGTCACAGCTTCTGCCACTGCTTTTTTCTTTACATTTTTCAGTGGTTTTCACCAAGGCTACAGGCTATACTATGATGTATCGTGTGGGCTAGTACAATATTCTGGAAATAATTTGTGTGTCTTAGTGTATGTGTGTGTAACAGCATATGTACATTTTACAGATTATGAAACCAAAGGAGAGAGAAATATATTTTCTTGACCCTGTTGATAAAGGAGCATTTGGACAGTACATTGACACATACAGGTTTATGACGTGTTCAGCATGTGTTCAAAGATTACAGTGGTTCTGTTTTAAACTGTAATCTCTTTTCTTTTTCTGTTCCCTGTTGAACTTCAATGTTCTGTCAGGTGGTCTACATAGTGATAGACATAGGAAAGTGACACCTAAGGTCAAAGCTAAAACAGGTGCAATTGTTTGTTGCATATTCTAACAAACCCATGTGTTTTATAATCATGTGTAAATGGTTTCATCTTTACAGGAAAATAGCAAAGTACATTCATAATGATGAATGGACTGAAAGAACTATGGATTCATTTGAAGTAAAGTATTTTGTAACTTTCATTCATTTTACTGAATTGGGATGATGAGCTGTATTTATTAAGTTGTACTCATCCAAATCTAACAGAGAATCCCAAAACAGATGGGAGACACTGACTGTGGACTCTTCATTTTGATGGTAGGTTCATAGAGTGACAACTGATAGTTATTATTTTAACAATTCAGATACTGAATTAATTTTAACATTTTCTTTGAAACTTTCCCTTTGAATACTCTGACAGTATACCATGTATATTGCTTTGGGGCTGCAGTTTGATTTTGAACAAGTAAGTATTTTTTTGTTATTTTGTTTAAATTATTGTGCATGTGTTTATGTCACGCTTTGCGGAACAAGCATAAGTTTATGCTTATTTATACCATTGTTCATTATTTTTCATTTAGTTTGTTCATTATTTCATTCTCAGGATGACATGCCCATGATCAGATGGTGGTGTGCTCTTCTGATAGACAACTTCTCTTTGGAAATGTAAGTTTCATTTTTTTCATGCTTGTTACCATGTTGGTTTGAACTTTAACAACATTAACCTTTTTGATTTGTGGTGTTTTAATACAAGAACACATAAGAGACAAACAGCTGCTCCACGTCTCTCCAAAAGACAATGCCTAGAGAAGTTCAGTGACACTGGTAAAAGCGATTTTGAAAAGCCATGCACTTTTAAAAAGTATAAAATAGTATGTGATGTGTATTGAAAATCTTTATATAATAATTCAGATGCAGAACAATTTCTGAATGCACTTGTTCTCATTGTGGTGTTACATAAGTTATTCTCACTGTAATTATATTTGTCTTAAATCTCTTTCCATGTGCAGGACACAAAGTTGAAACTACACTGTACCAGATTTGTCAAACTAACATTGTCCAGTTAAAATCGTCTATGGGATGCCAAGATGTGTGTGTATACTGAATTTTATAAAATGAGCCTTTAACACATTGAAAGTAAACATTTCTATGTGCAAAATGAACAGTTGCAAGTATTCTTATGTTCCCTCTTTAGCTACCTCCAGAAATTCTTACAAAAATACTGAAGGACGTCATTCTCAGCGATGGGGAGACTGCATACCGAACCCTCTCTTTGGTATGCAGAGAATTTCGAGATGTTATTGGGAATGACGCATTTAGAAGAGAAGTCCACTTTTCTTGGCTAGACAGTAAGTGCTACTTTTGTTCTTTTAGTTAAGTATAGAGAACATTTATTTTAATATAGATGGTATAGGACAAGTATTAGTTAAACGAGTTTTTCACTCATCTGGTCTTTACTTTGTTTACCTAAAACCTTCTCTTTTAATTTTGCATTTCAAAAGGTGTCGTCAACTGGAGCATCTTTTCAAGCCAATACAGAGATGAATACAGAAAAGCTTATCGGATCACAGAATGCCTACACTGCAAATCTCTCTACAAGGACTGTCCACCAGGATACAGGGGAAGAGGCAAGAGAGGAGAGCTTTTGGGATTTTATTCTGTTCTGGATTACACAGGATTTTGCTCACAGGACTGTTTTTTCGAAATTGGGGGCACTCAGTGAATAATGAATTGATAAAAAATGGTCATGTTTATTATTATGTTTATAATAAATGTCATTTGTTTGTAACACTCATTGTGGTTATTTGATAAAGATAAGGTAAGAACAGGTCAGAGAAAAGCTAAATTTGAAATTTAAATTATGACAAATACTGTGCAAAGGAATGGTAAACAATACAAAATATCAGATCAATATGTTCCGATTTAACTGCTAAATCATGTCAAGTTTTTTTCAAGTGTTTTAGGAGTAAAATATAACGCAAGCGTTGAAAAAAATGTCTAGTGCAAGTCATATAGAAAGATGCATTACAACCGATTGAAACTGAAACAAAACGAAAATAATGTAGACGTACCGACTTCATGTCAAAATTGAGAACGTTGTACTACAAATGTTTTAGAGTAGGTTAATAAAACAGCAGTAAGTAAGTAAGTAATCTTTGCCATCTGTCAACTTCACACATTGCTGTTGAACTGTTTTCCGGGATAATATTACTCTTCGGCGAACCAATAAAAGGAGACACAGGTGCGTGACCTGCCTAATGTCTCCCCGCCCACAATCGTCGGTGAACCAATTAAACGACACGTAGGCGGAGCGACACGTGTCGCCCCGCCCCATCGTCCACACTGCACTCAGGTCTATTTGCCTAGTCCCTGGCAAAAACAGTACTGTGTCATGCTATGCAAATATATATCCAGCACCATTGGTCTACAGGAGAGTGGGCGGTACCAGGAGCGGCACAGAAAAGGGTTTCACAACTGTCCGAACACCAGAACAAGAAAAAAGAAGGAAGCCGTTTCTTCATTTACGGTGGTTTTCTTTCACCTTTCGAGACAGCTGGTCTTTGCAAATATGCAGTTTCCCTTGTGTTTTGTAAAACTGAAAATAATATAGCAAAGTACTCTAAGAACACATTATACGCATTGACATTAGCATATCTTAGCTAGTAATACACAGAAATGGCTAGCTAACACAAATTTCAGCTCTAAAAATGAACTAATACATATAAATCACGATTTAGGCAGAATGCGCAAAAATAGCAGTTACAAGCTTTATAAAAATTAATTAAATCTGAACTTACAGACATATGGTTTCCTAAACTTCCCAAACGCTTAAAAAACATGAACAGCAGTCGATACAGAGCTTCCTAGTCTCAGAGAACAACTACTTTCCATCCCTGAACACAATGTCCACAAGGTGGCAATAAGTACCCTTACAACACACATACCCTGTACATTTCCAAAAGATTTTCATCGGACTCAACGTCAACATACTATAAAACCACATATCAGAATAAACCAGCAGAACCACAGTTCTCTAATTTTCAAGATCAGTGTGAACTGAACCAGTAAAGCTTGAATATAAAACAAGAAAAAGCTGTAAGGTCCTTTTTGGTCAGTCTTTCTCATGATGGTGGGTAAATCTGGAATGGCTCTTCTCATCCTCATGACTTCTTGCGTGCATATTAAAATGGAGCAAATATGTGGAGATGGAGACTCATTGACAACACTCTAGGTTGTAAATTGAACACTATAAGAGTATTATCACTGTAAAAACAACACTCACTGCACACTGTAGTGTTAAAGGTAACACTGAATGATGTGGACCCATATAAACACAATACAGTGTTAATTTAACACTGGCACATTTGCTGTGTAATGCTGACCGAAGACATCTACTACTACTGCTAGTCCCTCAGCGCAATTCGTCATTAAAAAACACATTTTTTGAAAAGAACACGTTTTGAAACATGGCTGCGATAAACATACAAAAATCCATTTATCCTTTTAAAAAGTAGAATATACTGACATACAATTGTCTGACGACCTCTGACGAGCATTTTCACGAGCTGCTTCTCTTCGCGGCACAGTTTAAACCAGAATCCCGACAGATGAACTGCGCATATGTGAGAATGCGTCCACCTCACGCCTGTATATTGCACTGCGGTTTCTCTGAATTATGCAACGTGTGTCGTCTATGTTAAAGTATTATTCTTAATACAAATACGGTGAAATTGTAATTTGTATGTTATTAAAATTAAAAAAGACAAATGCGTATATCAATATTGATTTCACCACTGAGCATAAATTGATTCAATGTTGAAGAACCCACCATGAACCAATGTTGACTGATCATCCCCGAGCTTAACTTGATTTACTGTTGAATCTTTTTTGTAATACCGATATTGACTCCGCATCTTATTTTCAATGTTAAAAAAGTCACTTTTTATATCAACATTGAATCAAGGTTTTGCCACCATCAATTTTTCAATATTGAAAATCTGACCAAAAATCAATTCAGTTTCAACGTTGATAATTTAACACTGACCATAATTCAATGCATTTAACTATACTTCAACGTTGAAACAATAACACCATGCTATCTGGGTTTACTTTTTCTGAAATCCTTATCTGCTGGTGTGGTAACTTCTGATTGGAAGCATGCTAATATAACGCCCATATTCATAAAAGGGGATAGAAGTAATCCCATGTGCTATGGTTTTTTTGTAATAAATAAAAATATAACTACTACAGTATAGTTAAGAAACGCGAACTGTGGGAGCCAAGGGGGGAAACAGACAGGTTTGAACAGGAATAGGACGCACCATATGTAAGATGACGCTGTTGACAATAAAACAATTAAGTAAGCTAAAATAGAGTTTCTTTATTGAACAACACTACATTTATGGCGACGAGGATTGAGTGGACTAACGAGTCATCTAGACCAGGCATCACCAAATGGCTGACCTTGGTCCAGATCCAGACCGAGTGATGGTTCTGTCCGGACCCGTGACCAGTCTGGTAAATTCACGAGATTAAGTAATTTTTATGGAGCATTATTTTGGACGGTCGTGGCTATTGACAGTGGGTGCTGCTACTCCAGTTAATACGACAATAGCTTCACTCAATTGAGCCAATAAAATCGTTAGTTTACCACAGCAGAGAGGAAGACAGTTACGAAACAACATGGCTTGCTCCAAAAGGCGTAATGTAGATGATGAAAATTGTTGTTTTAAAAATGAACGGACGGAGAAATATATATATATCCCCTAAAGTCTGAGCTGAGGACACGCAAAATAACCGAACTGCAAGCCCAGTATGACAGATCTACCCGACTCATCACACATACATTTACAGCCCCGCAACGTGCAAACGAATGTTCCTTAAAAGTAGTGTGGATTTTTGGGCAACATAGAAAACTTTTAGTGATGGGACAGTTGTGAAGGAGCGCTTAAACACCATTGCTGAGACATTATTTGAGGGAAAACAAAAAGACGATATGTGCGAATAAATCAAACAAATCTCGATGTCAGATACAACAGCAACCAGAAAGTCAGAAATATTAGCACAGCTTGATGCAGCTATTCAGAGTGCACCATGCCTATCTTTGGCCACTGACGAGTCTACAGATGTTACTGACAATGCCCAGCTTTTGGTGTATGTGAGATTTTTTCACAAAGATAAGAAGGAGCTCTGTGAGGACCTGCTGGGTGTAACACCACTTGAAACACACACAAGAGGAGAGGACATATATGCAGCAATAAAAGAGATGCTGAGAAAGAGGGGCATAGATATGAAGCGGGTTGCCTCTGTCACCACAGATGGTACCCCTGCCATGGTGGGAAAAGTGAGGGGGGCTGTGCCCCGGATGAAAGAGGACAACTCAGATCTTATTGCTTACCACTGTCTCATCCATCAGAGTGTTCTGTGTGCCACTCTATCAGAACAATTTGCTGAAATAAAGAACACAGTGATGAAACTCATCAACTTTCTTAGGGCATCCTCATCCCTTCAGCATCGCCTCCTGAGAGAATTCCTGGCAGATGTTGAGGCAGAGGCTAATGACCTTCTACTGCACAACAATGTGAGCTGGCTAAGTAAAGGCAACGCACTGGGATGTTTTTGGTCTGTTCGAAAAGAAATAGCAGCTTTCTTAGAGCAAGAGTCAGAGAGCAACACAGTTTTCGATTTTTCTGCAAGATAAGCACAAGATGGAGATGGTTGCCTTTTTGGTTGACATTACATCACATCTTAATGAGCTGCGGGGCCAAAACAATTCAGTTGCTGATTTGATGACAGCTGTTCGCTCTTTCCAGATGAAGCTGGACATTTTCAAAGAAGATCTTGAAGGAGAGTGTGAACACTTCCCAAAACTGCAGGAACAGATTTAGGGTGAGAGAGATTTTTCTCCATATGTTGACTTCATTAACAAGCTGATTGGAAATTTCAGTAACAGGTTCAACAGCTTCTGCCTTGGGCAGCAGCTCCTCCTGCTATTCCAGAATCCTTTCCTTATCAGAGAAGTCAGAGGATTTTCGAAGAAGGCGACTCAGACATTCAAGTGGGCACATGCAGGATCTCTACAGCTTGAGCTCATTGATCTGCAAGGAAATGCTGCATTAAAAGAGCATTTTGAGACAACTGACCCTGCTACTTTCTGGTTACAGACTGTTTCTGAGAGTGTGTTCCCTGGTCTAACAAAAGTAGCACTGCACACCTTGACTATGTTTGGATCGACTTACAGCTGTGTAAGCTTTTTCCACTATGAACATTATCAAAAACAAGTAGCGTTCTAGGCTCAACAATGAACACTTACATATCTGCATGAGAATTAAAGAAGAATTAAATGAGTAAAGTTCAAAGACAAATGTTCAAAGCTCTGTTTGCATTTCCCCCCCTAAAAAGCCCTTTTTTTCTGAAGACTCTGGACTTGTTTTTTCTTGAAAAGTAAGCCCTCAATTCTTTTTAGGCTGGGACCTCCTTATTTTAAGAACAAAGAAGAGAAAATGTTAAGTCAGTGCTCTGTTTGCACTTTTTAGTTATTGTTTTCTGAGTTGACTTTTTTGCTTGAAGTGTAGGCTTTCAATTCTTCAGGTTGGGACCTCTTTAATTTAAGAGAAAAAGGAGTTATTCCACTCTGCACTTTTTTATTTATTTTATTCTGAGGTTTCTGTTTTCTTTAATCTGAAATAAAGGCCTTGAATTTATTTGCTATAAGGGGAAGGTTATAAGACACAAGATGGACTTCGGTTCGGACCCTCTACTTGGACGAAATTTAATAACTGGACCTCAGTGACTTTTAATTGAATACCCCTGATCTAGACGATTGAAGAACGACGCGGATTTTACGTTCATGATCGATTTTGCAGTCTACGACCGGATCGCGTTAGCCTAGTTAGCTAAGCTAGTGTCACAAGATGGACGCGCCCAATTCTGCCGGTGCCATTGCCACGGGAAACAAGCAACTCGGAAACATGATGGTGCAGATATCACTGCCAAACCTTCTGAACATGGGAGATTTAAGACAGATCGTGCAGCACCTCTCAGCCGGCTGCACAAACCGGAGCCGCCTTCGTGATGACACAACTTTGCCCTTATTGGCTGAAGATTTTAGTCACATGCATGACGTTTGTATCCCAGGCAGTTCCGATGCGTTATCTGCTATTTCTCCTGAAAAGCACATAAAGTTTCACGTGAGTTAGTTGTTTATTTATTTTTAGTTACTGTAATGTTGCGCTGCTAGTCTGTGAAGAAGGCATTCAAGTAAGAATTGCATTGTACTCTGTACATTCCTTGGAATAAATGTATTTGATCTTTTCCCTGGCAGCTATCTTTTTACACAGGGCCACTAAACACATTTATTTTTTTTTCACTGCTAACAGTTTGGATCTGGAGTTGGTTATTGTAAAAAAAAAAAATGTACATGCAGGTGATATTTGTATAAATTATCTACACCCTTCTGGCAGTGCGGCCATTGCAGTCAGGTCTCTCAGACTACGAGCAGTAGAAGTTGTCCGACTTGGCTGCAGTCAGTTTATACTCCATCCCTGCAGCCGCCAGCAGATCTTGCTCCACGTCACGTCAGCTGCAGACAGACCTGAGCCCAAGTCGAACGCATCCAAAGACTCTGTGATAGAGGAGGGTCTCTCACTGATCTTTCATAGTCGCAAGAGTTTTCGAAGCGGCACAAGCGGAAGCTATTGCCTTGTCAGATACCATTAAACACAGAGATAGCAATGTGAACTTAACCAGAAGCAGACGCATGCAGCGAGAGGGGTTTGAAAAGCAAGGAAAGGACCTGGGAATGACTTAGGTGATGGATAATAGGGTTCTACATGTCACAGATGTGGCTTGACTACCCATGAAGCAGATTAATGTGAAGCCAAAACAGCTACATGCTTGTACTGTAAGAATTATGCTAGAGTTTGTAGAAAGAAAAAGGGATCTTCAGAAAAGAAAGACAGAAACGATACAAAACAGAGAAAGCCAAACCTGAAAAAACCAGAATAGTGAAGGAGTAGGCTTCAGATAATTCGGATGAATTTGTATATTCAGTAGACCCAGAAGGCAAAAAAACAATCCATATTAATGATCAAATAGTGAAAATGGTAATTGATACAGGAAGTAGACAAGAAGTAGACAGGAAGTATCAGATGGTCTTTATAATAGACTATTCAAAAGAAACACAAAACTGAAGCCAACAACTAAAAAGATTTGTGCATATGGTCAGAAAACGGCTTTGCCCTGCATGGGATTTTTTTAATCTAGTCTTTGCTGGAAGGAAAGTAAAATAAAGGACAGTGTATATGTGATCAGAGGTGACGTGGAAGCACTGTTAGGTAGAATGTCCAGCTTCTCGCTGAAAATACTGAACAAGAGAGAGACAGTCACTGCAATAAAAATGCAATAAAAAATCAGAAATATTTCAGAACCTGTTTGAAGAATATGAAGGACTTTTCAAAGGACTCGGAAAAGTGAAGGGCTACACACACAAAATAATGGTGGACACATCAGTACCATCAGTGGTGCAAATGCAAATTCAAAAGTCAAATTCCATATCACATGAAGGAAGCTGTGAATCAGGAATTAGACAAAATGCTTGAGCAGGATATCATAGAAGAAGTTAATGAAGGATCAGAATGGGTGTCGAACCTACTGCTCACTCCAAAGAAAGACCATTAGAGAGAGACATCCAGTACCAACTGTTGACAGTATTTTGCAAGCAGTCCAGGGATTTAAAATCTATGCAAAACTGAACGCCAGAAAAGGTTTTTGGTAAATTGAGCTAGATCCAGAATCGAAAAAACTGACAATGTTTATTACACACAGAGGCTGCTACAGATATAAAAAAGTACCTTTTGGGTTATCTTCAGCACCTAAAGCCTAGCAGAAGGCTATGGACTCTCTGATTAGAGGAATGCCAGGAATTGTATGCTGCATGGATGACATGGTCCTATATGCAGATGATGAGGATCAGCTGGAAGAGAGACTGAGGAAAGACTTTCAGAGATTTCAAGAGAGAGGACTGTGTCAGTGACTTAACAAGGATAAATGTGTGCTTGGATTGAAACAAATTGAAATACTAGGACATGTGATCTCAGGAGAAGGAATAAAACCGGATCCAAGGAAAGTGGAGGCCATAAGCAAAGCACCAACGCCTGAGAACATTGCACAACTGCGCTCATTTCTAGACAAATGTGGATTTTTTATGAAGTTCATACCAAATTACACTGAAAAAAGAGAATTGTTGGACCAATTGAAGCATTTTTTTTTAGTTGGTCCAACAATTCTCTTTTTTCAAAGCAATTTTTTTTAAGTTGGTCCAACAATTCTCTTTTTTCAGTGTATGCAAATTTACCAGAGCCACTTAGAAGACTGACAAGAAAAGGTCAAGAATGGCAATGGACAAGTGAGACTGAAAAGTCATTTGAAGACATGAAAAGAGCAATGGTGAGTCAACCATGCCATGCATATTTTACGTTAGATGCGCCAACTAAGGTGATTTCAGATGCTAGTCCAATAGGTTTAGGAGCTGTCCTACAGTACTACAGAAACAGCCAAATAGGCAAAGCAAACCTGTAGCATATGTGAGCCGCTCACTGACCGCCACAGAAAGATTCTACTCTCAAATAGAACGAGAGGCTCTTGGATGTGTCTGGGCCGTAGAGCACTTCCGAGCATACCTATGGGGCAGTAAGTTTACTTTGCAGACAGATCATAAACCATTGATCTACATTGTTTAATCCAGAAAAGGCAACAATGCTACCACCACGAATTCAGAGACTTGGGATGAGACTGCATCCTTTTGAATACACAATTGAACATATAGTAGGGAAGTGTAATGTTGCACATTCTCTATATGAGATGCAACCCATATGAGATGCAACACATATTGACAGTCATTGATTACTAGACATCCTACAAACTGTAATAGGAGAATTGATGGAAATCTTTGCACGCTTTGGATACCCCCTAGAGGTAGTGACTGACAATGGAAGACAGTTTGTGTCTAATCTTTTTGAGTCTTTCCTTAAAACTAGTAGAATCAAACACATTAAGGCGTCTCCATATTACCCAAAGAGTAATGGTAAGATTGAATGTTTCCATTGTTACCTGAAAAAAGCCTTCAGGGCAGCTAAATGTGAAGGACAGAACTGGAAGGAGGAATTGTCAAAGATTCTAATGGCATATTGCACAACTACTCACTGAGCGTCAGGGGAAACCCCAGCTTACCTTATCTTTGGAAGGGATATTGTCAGGGTCAGCTCCTATTGTTCCACTTTGTGTCCCTTCCCCGTTTGGTCAGCAGGTGTTGCTGGTCATCCTGTCCCTCGTGTTGTCAGTCTTTATGTTTTCCCCTGCTCCCTGTTGGTCGGAAATGTAGTATAGAAACACGAACTACGGGAGAGAGAGAGGAACCGACAGGATAAAACAGGAAGTTAAAACAGGACGCACCATGTCAGATGACAATAAAACAAGGAAGTTAAAATATTATCTCTTTATTACACATAACGCTAGAAATGGGAGCCAAATGTCACGAAGAGGCGAATACAGAAGGCAAAGCAGAATCCTTCCTGTTTAATCTCTAACTGCAGGCTGATGTTCAGGCTTCTGCTGCTCCTCTCCTTTGGTCACTGTGTCCCAGGTGCAGATTCACAGGGTGAGTAAACACCCCACACTGATCCTGTGTGTAACTAGCTGTGTATGTCAATGCTTCTCTGCTTTGTTAATTATGCGGTGGTGTGTGTCTGACGGTGGGTGTCTGCTGCAACATTCTCCTGTCAGTGGGGGGGGGGGGGGGTTCGGTCGGGTTTCTCACTATTATTTAAGCTGAAGTTAAGATGTGGCATGTAATTACTGCAAAGTAACATGGTACAGTGAATGGACCAATCAGATTTGAGAGCTGGAATTGTGTAAAGTAATTAATATAATCACCTTTTTCATGACTGCCCTGTCTGTTAATCAGGTATTACTGCTCATATCGGAGATACTGTCACGCTGCCCTGCGTTGGACCAGCAGATACAGACACAAAGGAGGTTGATGTTCTGTGGCTGTTTGGAGGCAAACCTGCCTGCTGGTTTAAAAATGGCAGCTGGTGTGAAACTGGTCATTATGTGAACCGAACTCAGGTTAGATCCATCCAACAGAACAACTTCTCTTTGGTCATTGATCCTGTCAGAAAAGAGGATGATGGGGTGTATATCTGTCGAATCAACCATGAAGACAGACAAATCATTCGCCTTAATGTTAAAGGTAAGTGACCCTTCTGCCGGTTCCCCTTCCCCCTTAAACCCCCTGAGACCCGTCTCTGTGAGGCAGAGCCTCCTACAGCTCAGTCTGCCCCCCGACCCGCATGAACAGAACCGTGACCCGTTAGCTGAGAGCAGTAGGGACTCTCTGCAGGCCGCCTTTATCCCCCGGCCCCCAGCTCTCTGCTGCTACCCTGCATC
>JABJVO010000249.1:0-14519 GCA_026770805.1 Boulengeromyrus knoepffleri
AATTAGCTGCCCCCTGCTATGTCACGAAAGTCACATATGGGTTAAATGCAGAGGACACATTTCATTGTTGCACACTGTGTGCTGTGGTGTGTTGACAATGACCGCTAAGTTCTAAAAGTATTATAATAAAACTACCCCAGAGTGAAAATCAACAATGTATATAATTAAGTTGTATTATTTGAATCTATCTTCAAAAAAAAAAAAAAATAGACAAAATTAATATGTTATGGGAATGAATTGTATGTTACAGAGGATGATTCATACAGTAACGGTAATGAACACTGCACATGGTATTTCATGTTGCTAGGTCACTTAGATATGGTGGGTAAGGCTGAAGAATGCTTGCTGCCTTTTCTTCTGTTCAAACATATTTTGCTGTATTTTCTCTCCACCTTTTTCATTTTATATTGTTTAGAAGTCAGCAGGAGACCTTTTACTTTTCACTATGTATATCTATATATTATTTTTAAAAATAGACATACAATTTATTGGAACTACCGTGATTGTATAGACCAGAGCTTTTCAAATCACGGTCCTCAAGGCTGATTTCCCAGCCTTCCTTTACCTGTGAGCCAGGTGTGAAGCCTCTGTGGCCAATCAGAATCAGTAATTATTAAGCTAATTGCCTGGGGGAACTGAAGACATGGCCTGGATTTGGAATGGGGAGCTAGATTTGAAGAGCCCTGCTATAAAGAGAAAATGAGCGTGTGGTGACAACCCAAACTCGCACTAACACTCGCACAACAGGGACGGTTTCACCAGTTCGCCCAGCAGTATTTTGATCAACTGTGTGACTCATTCCCCCTCCCTCTCCACTGTGTCTCCCAGCTGTCGGTTCTCCAGGAGCAGCCTGCCCAGGACGTGCTGGATTCCCCTAACGCTTCTCCCTCCAGCCACCTGAACCCGTCCCCCTCCTGCCCGGGGACCCCCCTGACCCAGCATGCCCGGCTACCCGGGAGCGCCTCCCCCATGGCCACTCTCAGGCGTTCCTCCACCTGCCACCAGTCCAGCACCGCCGGCTTCCCCGTGCAGTCCTGGGTTTTCAGCAAAGGCCTCAGAAGAGGAGCCGCCGCTCAGGACGCCCCCCCGGACTGTGGCGAGGGGCCGGCAATCGAGGCGGAGGACATCCCCGCACTGCTCCGGGAGGTGGCGTGCTTCGCCGAGGCCGTGGAGAAGCTGAAGGACGTGGTACTGGCAGAAGGTGAGATGCTCACGCCGTCCCGTCTCGCTGCTCGCCTTCTCCACCCTGTTAGCACAGCGGTCAGGGGACCCGGCTGTAGTCCCCACCGTTAAACTCTACATTTACTTCTAGTTAACGGATGAATTTGTCCAAAGCGCCATACAAGTGAGGCAAATGGCACATTACAAACATATATGTTGTCGAAAGGAGTCGACTAAGCATGAGTTCGGTTAGGCTGAGCTCCAATGAAAGCCCAGGTATGAGTGTAAGCAGCATTGGAGCAGGAGCTAAACAAGACTTATAACAAAGCAGGAACCTAATAAGACTATTCAAGGAGCACAACTGCAACATAAAAACATTCAGGGCAGCAACTTCACAGACAAGCAGTGCTACATATTTAGGGTGAGTCCGGTCGTAAAGAGAGGTGTCAGAACAAAGCGAATATGCACACAGGAAGTATTCCGACTGTAGAAAACAAACGTCATCATGAAACAAAGTGAAATCTCAGATATTTCTGGCTTTTTTCGGTTCCCAAAAAGAGGACGCATGGTCACCCTAACTTAACACGGCATGGTGTGAGACCTTTTTACGTAAACGCGAAGGACGTGCGATTTCGTCCGAACCGCATGCGCCGAGTCGGACTGAGGGCAGCGTGATGTTCCGCTCAAGGGAGCGCGACCTTCCCCCTCACGCCGAAGTGCTTCTGCAGCAAAACCACACTCCTGCAGGAAGCCCTGGCAGCTTTTAGAAAACGCCGTGTTTTTCTTCGAAATCCGTCGGCAGCCCCGGTGTTCTGTTTGCCACGCGCTGCGTGTTCAAGCCGCCCAGGGGTGGAGCCTGCATCGCCAACAGCATCGCGGGGGGCTAATACGCTAAACTAATGACCCGACAGGGAACTGTATGCCTATTGTCGCGATTTTGAGGCGTGACATCACCGCCACTGTGGTGTTTAATTTGTGTTAGTGCATATACACATACACACATACGTGTGTCAGGTGTTTGTCAGGGGCAATTCTGGGATCTGACCCATAGGGGGCTCTGCCCCCAGTGACATGTACAAAGTCATAGTAATCCCCTGGGTCCTAGTGTCCTAGGCAGCTGTAGTTGCCATGTCACGTTTTGATGGATGTTTTTGAAAATGAATGAGCTATTTTATTTAATTAGTGTACATTTATTTTGGGGGGGTTTGTATAAAATCTGACATTATAGATCATACTAGCTACTTTTAGATAAGAAGTCTTTCTGTCTTCCTGTCTGTTTTTTAGGGTTATCTTTAAGAACAGAGTGTAATAGAACAGGAAGGGCTGAAGGGGGTTTGTTATGGGAGGGGTGTGTTTTAAACCGGGTCACCTCATTGTGTCCCAGGGGCCAGATGAAGTAACATGAATATCGAATGTGAAATATGCCTTTCTATGTGTGCTCTGAGTTCAAGTTAAATCAGCTCTGAGCTGTTTTTTAATGTTAGGCCCGTAACATCCTGTCGTGTGATGATAAATCATGGTATAACTTCATGATGATTTGAATCGTGGGAATAAAGAATGAACTGCGAAACAGCTCAACTATGATTAATTTAGTAATCTCTTACTTTTTCTCCCTGTAATTGCGTTGTTTATATAGCAGAAGGTGCAATAACTTGGCATGTCACCCTACGAGCAGCCAGCTAATGCAGCGGAATGGCGAAAAGGTTTTTAAGAAGAGGCCTGTTTGCATCCCCGTTTCCAAAAAAGTCGGGACACTGTGTGAAATGTAAATAAATCAATGCAATGATTTGCAAACCATATAAACCCATATTTCATTGAAAATAGAACAAAGATAATGTATCAGAATGTTTAAAAAAAGTTGGGACAGGGGCAATGAAAGACTGGAAAATTGTGTAATGCTAAAACAAAACACCTGGTTGAATGTCTCACTATTAATTTGGATAATTGGACCTGTTTACAAGGATATTTCACATCCATCAATGATTCCCATATGTACCGGTAATCAGTGTTGTAGAGTTGCTAGATTGCAGAATTCTGTCAAATTCCTGTCTTTGTAAAAGTGCACAATGTTAGGTTTTCCAGTCATCAGAACCGTTATGCAGTGTCGTTTTAAACAGGACGTCATGGTGCCGACTTGCAGTCTCCCTGAGGACTCGGGCCAGAGGGGCGGGGTCACCATCTCTGGGGGGCCCTAGGCTGATACCTGATTTTTCCCGTGATATAGCCTAGGATACTTTTTGCATTAAGCTGCCTCCTGAGAGGGGGGGGGGCTGTCTGAGATTCACAGCGTAGCCCTTTTTCAGTTAGACACTGGCGGACATGACCTACGTGAGGCTGCCCTGTCATCTGAAAACAAGACAGAAGCAGGAAATGCGCAGCTGCTGGCTGCGTGCAGGTTCCCAGCTCTGTGTCTACGGTTGTAGTCGCAGCTCCGCAGTGTAAGCGGATGCCTCTGGAGACCCACAAGCGATGCTGCCAGAGCCGGTTGTGCCCCACGACTCACAGCAGCCTCTCACGACTCCCGGCCTCCTCTGTGCCCTGATTTCCCCGCAGACGAGCGGGAGAACCGGCAGGCCCTGGCTCACGAGTGTCTGGGAGAGGTGCTGCGGATCCTGAGGCAGGTTTTTGGCGCATACCCCCTCCTCAACACAGTGGAGACCCTCACTGCAGCCGGCAGGCTCATCTCCAAGGTCAAGGGTAGGTCGAGTACAGCCAGAGCCCCTCAGTCCTGAGGTTCATCAGCGGTGAGAGGAATGTTGGGTAAATGGGAACGTGATGCTCAGCAGCGGCCTGCATCTCTCTGCTCTCAGGGTTCCACTATGAAGGCTGCAGCGACATGGAGAAGAAGGACTTTGAGAAGGCTGTGGAGATGATCGCCGTGGCTTTCAGCAGCAGGTGGTTGTCTCTGGGGGCTCCCAAAAAGCAGTGTGGGGTTTATTGGAAGTTCTGATTGGATGGATGGATGGATGGATGGATAGGTGGGTGGGTGGATGGATGGATGGATGGATGGATGGGAAGAAAGCTACCAAGTTATTATTTCTATGGGTATTTTATATAAGTTGAATATTGTTTATGAGTATAAGTTCCTGTGCCTATTTGTGCTTTTTCCACTGCCACCAAGAACTGAGTTGCATGAATTAGCTAATTCCGCTAGCATTTCATGCTAGCATAACACGGTGATTCTCACAGATGTGCTAGAAAATTGGGAAATTAGCACACAGTAAATCATGATGTACACAGTACATAATCGCCTGTCTTCGGTTTTATGTTACCGTCGCTCTCCAAACCCGGCGACGCCTTTTGGGAGCCGGCCCTCCTGCAGTGGAAAACCGAAGCGAACTGGAACCGCCTTGTAACTAATACCTCTGCTCAGCCAGTCACCCAGCAGGCGGCACGGGGCCCCCCTACCTCCCCCCCCCCGTGCCCTAGACGGCAGAGAAAGCCAGCGAGCAGTCAGACACCGTCGAAAGAGAGTCCCCACTCTGCTTCCAGCAGAGAGTAAACAGGAAGTGGGCCGTGCGGCGAAGTAACCAGAAACAGGAAGCCTCACAGTCATTTAGAACACCTTATTAGAAATCACCTGACCCTGTCTGCTGATGCTTATCGGTCCTTTCTCAGATTTCTTGGTTTATGTCTGTAAACATGAGCAACGTTTTAGGGGAAATGGACAAATCTTTTTCTAAAGATAGTGTGTGTGTGTGTGTATAATATTTGAAAAAAACAGCTGATGATGCTTTTTTGAGGTGTATATTGAGTTGTGGTGAGCGTCACCATAATAATAGGTGAGAGTGAGAGGGATTTATGTGCTGCAGTGTGTGTGTAATGCCTTACAGGTAACGTCACACTCCATTCATGGCATCAGTGACTCCTGTAACGTGTACATACACGGCTGTGACTCACAGCTGCTCTCTGCTTATGTTTCTTTGTATGTAACTCTCCCTTTTTTTATCTGTTCCTAAATCATTTAGCCATTATTATTTAGCTGTTGTTCCTGATTATGTTGTTCGGTTACTAGCAGCCTAACCCCTCTTAAAGTATCACGGCACACATACTGTTTAGGGTAAAGAGCCATTGAGAGCAGGATTGTTTAGGATATTCCCGTGCCCAAGATTAAATGTGCTTAAGTACTACTTGTGTGTGTCGATAGCACATGCCGGATTTTTACCATAATTACTGTAGTATTTGGACACATAATAATGAGATGTGCCAACAGCAGAAGCTCAATGGAGAGTGGGAGGGGGTTGCACTGGATCTGCATGCGAGAAATAAGATGTGGGGTAGTGGGGGGGCAGTCAGCTGAGCGCTGGGGTCAGAGGTCAGACTGGCCAGAGGGGTCTGTCAACGTGGCACTCTCACTCAGAGAGTCATCCTAAGACTGAATGATTGTGCTTCTTTGATCTCATGTCAGCCAGGATTTTTCAAAGCCGGTCTGATCCGGTTGAATATAAGGTATTCTGTACATTTCCTGGAAAACACTGGTGTGCTCTCTGCGGTGTGATGCCTGGCTCAGCCTTAATGATCTCTCATATTCTCATCTCCCTCTCTTCCCCTTCTTCCTCTTCCTGTCTGCTTCCCCATTGCCCCTAATTCCATATCTCTCTCTCTCTCTCTCCTTGCCCCCTGCCCTGCCCCCTCACCCGCCCCCTGCAGTGTGTCAGAGTTGCTAATGGGTGAGGTGGATAGCAGCACCCTCCTCTCCCTACTGCCTACCGAGAGGAGCAGGGTGAGTCTGTGTTTTTGCCGTCGGCATGGTGACGCGGCACAGCAGGCTGGCGGTTTGCACGCACGCGGTTTCCTGGCAGCGTCAGGCAGTGTGAAGATAAGAGGCTTCAGTGCCGAATCCCGGTGACTGCTGGGAATAGGGGGGGAGGGGGGGGGAGCTCTGCTTGGGAAATTCTGTTACCCCACCCCATATAAATATGACAAAAAATAATTAGAAATTTGAAGTATTACCATTCTGCATCAACCCAGAAGTACTGAACGCATCTACTGTGTGACTGTATATTCACACACATGTATGGTGACATGTATGGTGTGACTGTATATTCACACACATTTAATAATAATAATAATACATTTTATTTTCAGCGCCTTTCAAAACACCCAAGGTCACTTAACACAACAAATCACAAATACATAAATAAAAAACATAGTAAAATATAAATACACAAAATTACCCATAAAATGCACAAAAATATAAAATAAAGATTAAATTGTATATGCCACCTTAAACAAGTGAGTTTTTAAACGTGATTTAAACATGCTAATGGAATTAATCCTGCGAATGTCCGGTGGAAGCGTGTTCCATAGATAGGCTGCAGAATAACTAAAAGCTCTTCTCAGCACATTTACTGTGTGACTCTATATTCTATTAAAACATCCTGATGTCCTGACTATTGGAGTTGAGAATGATGTACTATGTTCAGCTCTGTACCTCCTGAGATACCGAAATGCTGACCTGCTTCCTCTGTCCTGAAGTTATTGTCTGTCACCCCCGCAGTCTTTGGAGAACCTGTACGGATCCGTGTCGGGCAAGGGGACAAACTCATCGCTAAGTCCGAACGACCCTCCACATACCAGTAGGAATCTTCTCCTTACACTTTCTCTCTTTTGGTGTGGGTCCTTCTATACTGTCACATGTTTCTCTCCTCCTCTGAATCACTGAGAAAGGGTTGGAGGGGCTTTGGGCTATAATATTCCAAACTGCAAACCTGATTGGCCGGTTGAGATTGCAATGAGGCAGTATCAGGAAGTGGGAGGCTGTTGCCGTGGGGACCTGAGTACCGACGGGGCCTGTGCCAGGGTGCACTGCAGGTCACTGCAGCCCCTGTGTGTGTGTGTCCCACAGCCCTGAGCGCCGAGGAGGTGGACATCGTCCTGCAGCGCAGTGAGGGGGGGGTGGAGTCCGCCCTGGGCTACGCCAAGGGACTATCCAAGTGCATGAAGGACGTGATTGGCTACGTGGAGAAAAGATCAGCTCTGGGTGGGTAGTTTGAAATCTGTCATGATGGAAACTCCCCACCCAAAACCTACCCTGAATGCCATGCAGTGTGCATGATGGGGCAACTGGGCCCAGTTAGTCAGCAGTTTAACTCACTGTTTGCACAGTTTCCTTCCACAGCCGAGGCATATGCAGTCAGTTGAAATATCTCTAGATTTCCTGTAGTGTGCATGGTGTGTCTGAGAATGCATGCCGCGCGCTTACTGTGGCAGACTCACTGGGACCCTGTACTGCACAGCGGTCATGCACTGAAAATCACCAGCTCTGGATTTTGCAGATAACCGTTTCTAAATGTTGAAATGTGTAAACTTCCATATTTTGCTTTACATCTTTATCAGCTGGTAAGTAAATACGTGTTTTGTCATACCAGGTCAGGATTTAGCATCGGCTAAAAGCAAAACGGAAGCAGGCTGTGCAGTACAGCACCTAGATACTGAACGTGAGACAGTAAGCCACTGTGCGGATATTAGGATGTGTCACTGACTGTTTTTCCTGTCGCTTCTCTTTTGTTACATAGAGATGGAATTTGCCAGGGGCCTGCAGAAGATCTACCAAGCCTGTAAACTGAGCTTTGACCAGGTAATTCCCCTTTACTAGCTGGTTAGTAGAGCTACCCCAGGCTAAGATGCCCACTGTGGTGTAGAATCGGCCACAGCAGCGACTTTGGCTTAATGAGCAGTCATGTGACTGTCGAAACACAGAAACGGTTTAGCTAAGGTGACAGGGCGGTCCTGTGGTCATGTGTCGTCATGGCCTCTGTCCCCCACAGCCGCACATGCCATTCATGTCTGTCTACAACCTGGCTTTGGAGCAGGACCAGGAGCAGAGCTTGGGGGTTCTGCAGGCCTCGGGAACCCTGCATGTCCAAAACTTCATCCAGGTGAGGTGGGCGTGGCCTGTGTGTGTGTGTGTGTGTGTGTGTGTGTGTGTGTGTGTGTGGGGGCGAGGGGTGGCCAAAGTGGGACCAGTGCTGATGGGGGACGTGTCTCCGCCCATAGCCGCTGGTGCAGCGCAAGTTGGATCACGAGAAGAAGTGCAAGGAGCTGAAGGATGTGTGGCAGCGCGCCCGTAGGAAGCTGGTGAGGACACGCCCACCTGACTACTGCCCCCCCCACCACCCCTGCGTGACAGCTGTGCATGTGCGCCCCCTTCAGGCGGAGGCCGAAAGCAACCTGCGCAAAGCCAAGCAGGTGTACCAGACGCGGTGCGAGGAGTACGACAAGGCCAAGGGGGCGGCCAGCCGGGCCGAGGAGGAAGGTGGCGGCTCGGCGGCCAAGACGCTGGACAGGAAGCGGAGGCATGAGGAGGAAGCGCGTGGCAAGGTCACACACACACACGCTGCCTACTGAGAAGCCCGTCTGTCTGTCTGTCTGTCTAGTGTCTTCAGATCAAAGAATGAATCAAACAGAAAGCAAACAATTCAAACCCCACTTTACTGGTTCAATTTTAATACAAACTGGGTATAAGAACATGGCTGACAAGTCAGGAATGATGTACAGCACCATCTTTCCAGAATTGACCAGATGCCTGTTTACCTAATAATGCCCCCTGTTGGCTCAGTAGGTACTATACTAAAGACTGAATCATTCATTAATTATCATTTTTCTTCATGGTCTATTTTCTTCCCGAAATGTAGTCCATTTTTGCTAGCTGGGTCACTTTGTTGAATATTATTTGCTGTGCTTAAATGTTAATGTAAATTGTCTTGAATTACTAGTATTACTGTTTATATTGAGTAAGTGGCAGGGGCTGCTATTGGGGGCCATATGTGTACAGTGATGTGTTCAACATCAGAGATTTAAAGTCCTCCTTAAACGGCTGAGGTCATACCTGTGTGTTCCTCATCGATCTGCGGCGCAGAGCAGAAGCCGGTCCAGGTCGCTGTCTGGGATTCGTAACTTAACGGCCGTCTGTCCGTCGCAGGCGGAGGAGGCGGAGGCCACTTATCGCACCTGCGTCGCCGACGCCAAAACCCAGTACCAGGAGCTGGAGGACACCAAGGTCACCGTGCTGCGGCTGATCCAGGACGTCGTCAGGCAGAGCGACCAGGCCCTGCGATCCGTGAGTCTCCCCCCGGGCTCGGGGGTGGGTGGGGCCAAGGCTTCCCCTGACTGACCTCTGACCCCTGGGCTTGTCCCCTTCCCCAGGCCACCGTGTCCTACTGCCAGGTGATGCACCTGCAGACGGTGGCCCTGCCCGTACACTACCAGGCCCTCTGCGAGAGCAGCAAGCTGTACGAGCCGGGCCTGCGGTACGCCGCTTACGTCGAAGGGCTCTCGGCTGCCGAGGAGCCGGAGGTGCAGTACGACTTCGAGCCGTACGTCTCCCCCATGCAGTAAGTGCTGCACTCCTCTCACATAATGGGCCTTTTGTTGTCACTGTCGCTGAATCACACTCACCGCCCACTGTGGCTCAGTGGACACCTGTCACTGGCACTGTGTCGCAGTGTGTATTGTTTGCATGCCTTTTTCCCTGTGCCCCGTACCGTTCAGTATACGAGAACTACTAATGTATTGGCAAATTGTCTTGTCAAATGCCTTGCGGCACCTGTGTCGTGAAAGGCGCTATATATATATAAATTGAATTGAATTGAAATAGCGTTTAATGCTTTCTCCGACAATACGAAACATTCTGATATGAACTGGTTTCCAGGTCTGCCAAACCCTGCACTGACAGCATGAACGCAGAGAGCCATGACGGTGCTGAATCCTCGAGCCCGGCGGGTCGTGGTGAAGGCGTTTCCTCTGCCGGCAGTAAGCAGAAACACGGTGAGGGCCGGGAAATGGGGAGTCTGAGTTCACCTCCAGTGAGGAGGCTTTACTGTGATCATCACCATCTCCCCCTCCCTTCGCGCCGTAGGGCGGGGCCACCAGCCCAACAAATCGTGGCCCACGGTACTGAACGACACAGACAGCATGGGTGAGCGCAGCAGTTTGGGGTCGCCCACGAGCAGCACAGGTACTGGTAGTGGCAAACTTCCTGGCGCCTTGTTACTCGGCCGTTTTGTATTCTCCGGGATTTCGTTCGATTCTGTGGAAGTCAGCCGGCACTGACAGAGATACCATGGTGCCGTCGTTTTCAGGGGATGTCAGGATGGTTCCCAGGACCCTCTCCAGTGGGACCATGTCTTCCACGGAGGAGCTGGATGACAAAGAGAACAACATCGTGTCTTTTGAACACAGTGAGTCCGCTGTCGTGCTGGCAGTATAATCCCTCTCACAGACCCTCAACTGGTGAACCAGAAATGGGTTGGACACCTGGTCTGAGCTGGTTCTGTCTGGCAGGCATGAACGGCATCGAACCCGAGATCGTGACGCCAACGGGGCCGTTCCGCAACGTGGGCCTGTCCAAGGCTGCGCAGACACACCGACTGCGCAAGCTGCGCACGCCTGCCAAGTGCAGGGAGTGTGACAGCTACGTGTACTTCCAGGGGGCGGAGTGCGAGGAGGTGAGCTCCCGCCCCCCATGCTGGTGCCCGTGGAGGCGTAGATCGCCATTGGTCCAACATGCCTGCCTATCACCTGTGACGCTCACCCAGAAGCTCCTCCCCCACAGTGTCTGCTGGCCTGTCATAAGAAGTGCCTGGAGAGCCTGGCCATCCAGTGTGGGCACAGGAAGCTGCAGGGGCGCCTTCATCTCTTCGGACGGGACTTCAACCAGAATGCCCACTGCAGCGCTGAGGGCGTCCCCTTCATCATCAAGAAGTGCATCCTGGAGATCGAGAGCAGGGCGCTGAAGATGAAGGTGAGGAATGGTGGTGGAGGTGTCGAGGGGTGCGACCCGACCCGACCCGCGCGCCGCCTTCATGCGTTCTGCCCCTCTAGGGTATCTACAGGGTGAACGGGGTAAAGACGCGCGTGGAGAAGCTCTGCCAGGCCTTCGAGAACGGCATGGAGCTGGTGGAGCTTTCGCATGCCTTCCCGCATGACATCAGCAACGTGCTCAAGCTGTACCTGCGGCAGGTGTGTGTCCGGCGCTCCTTCCGGTACCTTCTGCTGAAGTTTGAGGAGCATAGTTTTAACACCCCTCATGCCCCCAATTACTTTTACAGCTACCGGAACCTATCATGCCGTTCCAACTCTACAGCCGCCTGATGGGTTTGGCCAAGGAGAGCCTGCAGGCAGAACCTCCTGACAGAGAGGAACCTGGGAAGGGTGTGGACCTGGGCTCAGAAACGGACCCCGACCTCCTGCTGCTCGTGGACAAGCTGCGGGATTTGGTGAAGGAGCTACCGCGGCCAAACTTGGCCATTCTGCGCTACATCGTAAGCCACCTGCGAAGGTGGGCATCTCCACAGCAGCCGACCGGAAACATCTTTCCATCCAGTCACTGTAGCTGATGGGAATCCCAGGAGGCCAGCTGTTCCTGAGATGCTAGTGGAACCGCGTCGTTCCCAGTGATCACATTCAAATTCAGTCAAATCCCTTATCTTTCTTATTCTAATGCTCAGCCCAATAGTAACTGACCTTCTTGACGTCTGTCTGCTTTATATTTTGAGTTGCAGTCACATGATTCGCTGCTTGGCGTTGGGGGCGGGCCGTTTGCCTTGACGAGCAGGCATGCCGTATTATGTGGCCAATCGGTGTACGTGGCCACGGTTTTCCATGGAACGCGTTTATTCTGCTGTGTTATCAAGGAAGAGCGTGGCGAGTCTACCCCGGCTTCTGGTCCGAATGTCATGTAGTACCTCTGTCCCCCTCAGGGTGGCGGCATTGGAGGAGTACAACAAAATGAGCCCCAGTAACCTAGGCATCGTGTTCGGGCCCACGCTGATGAGGCCGCGGCCCACCGGGACCACCGTCACGCTGTCCTCGCTGGTCGACTACCCGCACCAGGCCCGCATCGTGGAGATGCTCGTGGTCTTCTACGGCTTCATCTTTCCGGTCGGTTCTGGTGACTCGAGTCAGCCCACCTCCCCGATCCACAGTCACGTCACAGATCCATGCGGTGAGATTAATTAAAGGGCGAAAGTCTCGCTTACATCCTGCCGTGTAACCTGCCATTTTTCAGTGGGTATGAAGTGTCATATTTCGGTGACACTAATAATGCACATTGGTCACGCTGTTTGATTGATGATGGGAAATGGGATCCGGGGGTCAGCGGCAGATGCTGAAGGGGTGCTGGCGTGACTCATCATGTCCTGCGCATTGTACCGGTGCAGCCATCTGCTAACCCCGAGCAGTGTAATTTACCAAAGAAACCCTAGAACGTCATGGGGAGTTTGTTGTAATGTGATGCAGCGCCTCCTGTTGGCTGTGCGGGTAATGCAGTCGGGTTAACCTCAGAATCATGCTCTTTTCAGGCAAGCGTCTGGGCCGCTCTGACTCCTGTGAGCGATTCCTGGACTCGGACGGTGACCCTAAACCGGCAGGAGGAGGAAGCCAGGGTGATCCCCACAGTCCGGATGGACAGGAGAAGGTGACATTCGCTGTGGGTGACTCGTCAAGTCCCACAGGAAGCAGGGACCCCCCTGGCCAGCCCCCCGTCTCAGGCAGCGACCCCCACTGACGATGGACTCTGGGGAAGCTGAAGAACCTGCCTCCTCCTTGGAAGAGTGTGAAGTCACACCGCCTGTGGCCTGTACTACGAAGCGGGGTTACTGGCTTATCGGGGTAACTTGTTGGATTTAAGGTACCACAGTTTAAATGGACTTCGTATTCGTTCACTTACATTTTGCCCAGACTACCTTAAATCCGACAAGTTACCTCAATAAGCCAGTAACCCCACTTCGTAGTACAGGCCACTGGCCCCATGCCTCTGTGGTGTGACACAGGATTAGGGGATCTGTGCTCATTTTAGAGCTACCTGACAGTTACCAGTGACTTGCGCTTTCATAGCTCTTCTATCTGCTTATCTTCCGCACCTAGCATTTTTTTTCCACATGCCCATATCCATCCATCTTCCAAAACCATTTATTCAGGACGGGGGAATGTGTCTGGATCTCAGGCAGCACGGAGGACACCCCAGACGGGATGCCTGTCTTTCTCAGGACCCACGCCATTCATACCACCAGGACAGTTTGGAGACACCGATTTGATCATCCCTGTGATTTTGGACAGTAAGAGAAGTCACACTGGGGGAAAAAGCCAAGACTGAACATACGGCGCCAGGCAGGCGGAGTGGAAACCACAGTGCCCAGTCACACATCCCAGTGTCACACATCTCACAAATACTCCTTAGAGAACAGAAACATTCTGTCATACATCTTCCCAGCAACACTTTACTTGATGGGGCACAAATAATATATTATGTATTATGCTACTACTTATGCATTCATTAACCACAAACTAAATCTTAGTTACATACTGATATCATGATAATTCATTAATGAATCATAAGATGTTTTATCTTGGGCAGTTACTATTTGTTACTGTACTGTAAATCCTGTGAACTACTGAACGTACTAAGGAACTGGCAAGGGACTTCTGAAGGAACAAATAATGAATAACACAAGTGAAATACTGATCTCATGTTTGTTCATCATTAATGAATTGTGACATCTTTTATCTCAAGTAGCAACTATATTTGTTCATTTGTACGGCAGTAGTAAATGATTTTATTACTAAGTATCTGTGCCCTGCCAAGTAAAGTGTTAGCATCATCCCAATGCCCTGCCACAGG
Source organism: Boulengeromyrus knoepffleri (assembly GCA_026770805.1). Lineage (NCBI taxonomy): Eukaryota > Metazoa > Chordata > Actinopteri > Osteoglossiformes > Mormyridae > Boulengeromyrus > Boulengeromyrus knoepffleri. Next base: position 13,784 of record JABJVO010000249.1, read on the forward strand.
AAATCCGCTCTTTTCCCCTAATAATCCTAGAGGCATTGTTAGGTACTCAGTAAAACCATTGTAGTCTTGGCCTTTCCTGCAGTTTGTGTGGTCGTAAGGAGCACAGGAGGCAGAAGAAGAATTTTTATTATACAACTGCAAAAAGACAGTTGTATAATAAAAGACAACTGAAAAAGCCACGCCCCGCTTACTGACTGACTTCATGCTGCTAGGATGGTTTTCTACCAGTGATATTGACTGTGTTCCCATTCACCAGTATTAACTTTGATATGGTGTTTTCATTGGTTCCAGTGATGACTCACGTCTATTGGAAGCTATAATGTCACTGACTTGTAATATATTTTTTTTGTTTTTAAAATTTCATTCATCATAAAATTGCCTGAAAAGCCCTTAATTTAAAACAAAAGTGAAAAAAATGTAATGTGAAAAATATTTTTTTATATTTAAAAAAGCCCCAAATCAAGCATCTAAAATGCAGAGAAGTGAGTCAGACAAAAATGGGCGATGGCACCTGGGCTAGATAATCAGCACGCGTTAGCAGTGGCATGAATAGCTGGAGGGGAAACGAGGCCAGGACACTGCATTTGGAGTCCGCAGTGGGGGTGAATAGCTGGAGGGGAAACGAGGCCAGGACACTGCATTTGGAGTCCACAGGTGGGTGAATAGCTGGAGGGGAAACGAGGCCAGGACACTGCATTTGGAGTCCGCAGTGGGGGTGAATAGCTGGAGGGGAAAC
>JABJVO010000252.1:0-14478 GCA_026770805.1 Boulengeromyrus knoepffleri
AGGCTTAGGAGGAGTTTCTACCCCCAGGCCATAAGGTTTCTGAACCTGGACATGCCATTGCATCTCACACCCTGATGGACATTGTGCTCTTTTACCCCTCACCATATCCGCACTGTTACACTGCTCACTTTTTATGTCTGGTTACCGTTCATTTTGAACATACTTCTCTGCTTGCATTTTTAGCTTTTTTGCACTTTAGCATAATTGGATTTTTAACTTGCACAGTCTACAAAAGAGCGGTTCAGGATGCATTTCACTACGTGTTATACTTCGTACAACTGTGTATGTGACAATTAAAGAATCGTAAATCTTGAATCTTGAAGCAAATGGTGGGGCTCATTACCATGCCTGAGACACAGTACCGTGAACACCTGATTCACACTATCAAACTAAACAGGGCGGAGGAGGGCTCCGCTAAACAGCGTGAGAGGCAACTAATGAAGAAAATTAGTCGAATGCAGCTGGAGGAGCTGAACTCCAAAAAAGAAAAAGGTCCAGACAGCAGTGGTCTCTCCAGACCCAAGCACCAGGGGACAGCCTGCGGACTGCTGATAGTCTGCTATCGCTGGAGCCCCCCAGGATACTGATTGGCCTCTGGTCCCTAATTGGAATAGATTGGGTAGACATGATTTAAGGCCGTAGCTAGGATACTGAGGTCAAAAGTGTTAGCCCTTGGAGTTGCAGAAAAAATACTGAGGACTTGACCTCGGTGTCCTCAGTGTTAGGTATGGGCATGGTTGTGAGACTTCCCTGTGATGAGGTATCTGATAAGAAGAGAAAGTGTGTAAAAGATGTGTGTAATATGGCATTAGACACACTTCTGCAGAGTGTCCAGCCTGGACTGTAACTTTGTTGTTGCAATAAAGACTGAATGTGAATAGGGGCTTCTGACTCCTGATTGGCAGGGAAAGAAAAACCACAACAGCGACATTCCTGGCAAGCCTACATTAAAATGGACTGTGAAATTTATGTTCCAACTCGTAATGTATATCTTAAGGAGCAGGGTTGGTGCTCATAGCTATAATTTCATGCCAGCACAAAAACTACCATTTTTGGGATTTTGCGGGCTCTTTTCTTTTTGCCTATATTTCAGGGACAGTGTACCTATCAGTTGGCTTCTTTGTTTGTTTAGTTCTTTGGAGGGCTTCCCCAGCTGACCTATTTCATATTGAAACAATAGAATTCATGTAACTTTTAAATGATCTTATCATTTTCAAAAATGATACATGGCAGCCACAGGACATGGTCAGTAGTAGCCAGCAGCTACAGATACTGCTCAGGCCTATTTTTAAACTTAAATTAAAATTTAATTTCCAAAATAAGTAGGGCCATGTAAGAGCATACGAATTATCCAGATGTACCATGCCGATAACAAACTAACTTACAGTAATAACACGCACAGGAATTTCTGTGGTGCAAAATTATTAATCAAATTCAGCTATAACTCACCAGCACTGACTACATCATTATCAGGCCGATCATAGTAAAATTTACAGCTTACGATAAAATGACATTTAGTTGTTATTTAACTAATTGGTAACACTTTCTATGAAGCCCTCTCTTATAATGCAACATAGATGCCTTCATAAGGCACTATAACACATTCATGAAGTATTATAAACACATCTATATTTATAAAAAGGCATAACATATTTATAATACTTCATGAATGCATTGTAATGCATTATGAAGGTATCTATAATGCATTATGCATGAGTGCATTAAGTAAGAATAGAATAGAATAAACCTTTATTATCCCACGAATGAGAAATTTAGGTGTTACAGAGCTCTTATACAAAAGTAAGTAATGTAGATTGTAAAGATGGTAAAGTGTTACCATCATTTCTATGACTGGCTGATTTGGGAAAGGCAGTTATTGAAAACCTAATACAAAGATATATACTTACATTCATCTTCTCAATGTTGTTGCGCAAATTTTAAGAAATAATATCAATATTTTCCAGGATGGTTCGTTTGACTGCAGCAGCGCTTTTTATTGCAATGTGAACTTGCGCAGACACTGTGCAGAATCCCTTACGAACCAATCAGAAGGCAGTTCACACCTACGAAACCCGGTCCCCAGGGTCAAAAGTTAACCAACTTTTTAAACATTTTTTTTCATCAGAAGATTAAGTAATTCTAAATTAGCATGTGTCTGTTTGATTTTAGAATTGGCCTCGAATTGCACCAAATAATCCCAAAATTTCAAACAACATGACATTGTTTTGAATTGATAAATATATTCATATTTCAGTGTCATTTCTCATTCTTTTTTTAACATATTGTGACAAGTTTGCGGGTCATTTGAATAAAGGAGATGACAGGTCTTATAAAACAGAAGTTCCACTGGCAGCGTCACAGACAGAGAAACCAACACTCACACTCAGGGTAGACACTAACACACACACACACACACACACACACACACATACTAACACACACACACGAACATACACACACATACTAGACTGTGAAATATTCAGTGCCTACAACACTTACTGTTTATAATGTAAATATACAAATACCAACATAAAATTATAAATTAGCACACACTAGCAGTGTAAGGCAGGCTGGTAACTTGCATCATTAAGTCTTTGCTTATGAGCCACACTGGCATCACTTTGCCCCCACCTGAGGGCTCAGCTGTCCCTGGACACCCCCAAATCCAACACAAAGTCCTGAAAATGCGCCAGAGGCAACCAGTTTATCACAGTCCTCAGGATCCTCGGTGTACCTCCTCCCTCTCTCACATCTTCATCCACAGCCAGTGCAGGGGGATCCGTTTGGGCCAGGAGGTAATGTGGTGCCAAACAATCCCTTCTGATCCTTTCATTGCACAGGTGATAGACGACAGAGAGGTGCTTCATGATCTCCGCTGGACCCCTCCAGTGACTGTCGAGCTGATGTAGCTGAAGCCGTACATGAGACGGATGGCTTGGGACCTTCTGAGTAGTGCACGCATTACAGCGGTGCTTGAACAGTTCCGTGTCCTGAATCCAGCTGGACCAATAAAAGCAGCAAAGCCTCTCCAAAGTGCCTAGACCCCGTCACACTGTACGTGGCCCTCAGGACCGCTGTGCGGAGGCTCCAGTGTACCAGCAGCTAAACCAAAGGCCTGCCACCATCTGGAAACGACCAGTGCTGATACAGCAGCCTGTTTTGCTCCTCAAAGACCCCCCACTGAGAGTAGATGGCCTTGGCCTTAGGGCAGAGTATACAGTATAGACATATCAACCTCCCTTCACTCCTGTTGCCTCCCCACCTGTAACCAATCCTTAACTCAGGCCAGGATTGGGTTGCTTGCCTGCTCCACCTGCAGCTGCTGGAGACTGATAGCCTCCAGGCCCTCACTGCCATTGCACTGCAGTACTGCCCACCTCTGCAACCCACCTCTGGCAGCACCCCTTGGCTGCAGTCACCCATCTCACAGGGCCGACGAGAGATCATCCGCATTCTCACGAAGCGTATCAGGCTGGTGCTGGACCTCGAAGTTTTACCCCTGCTGGACGATCATCCAACACACCAGCTGTCCCTTGGGGTTACAGAAGCTTATTAACCAGGTGAGGGATCTGTGGTGTGTGCGTGACCTGAAGCTCTATCCACAGAGCTAGGGGCAAAATGTGGTGACAGGTTGAGTGAAAGTAACACAGTAGTTTTGAGCCCCTCATTACATGCATTCTAGATGAAGGATAGTGCTGGACAAGGTATACCAGCAATTAATCCTGTGTGAGTATAGTCGTCAGTTAATTAAAGTGCAGTTTTCGGACTACTCTTTTTGGTGAGCCAGTGGAGTGGTTTGGCAGTGCTGGCAAAGTCTTGTACAAACCATCAGTAGTACGAGGTGAGACCCAGGAAACTGGAGATCTGTGACATTGTACAGGGTCAACCAATGTTTTACCAGTGATCTTTTTGGTGTCCACCACCACACCCTCAGCACTCACTATGTGATCCAGGAACTCTGTCTTCTGCTACAGTAGGGAGCATTTCCGGGGCTTGAGGCGCAGGTTAGCTTCACAGATGGCAGCAAAGAGTGTGTGAGTGAATCGTGCTGTCAAAGTCGGCAGTGTGGGCGAGGAGGTTGTCCAAGTAGATGATGCACTGGCTCTGTGGGGTGTGGGCCAGGAGTCCCTCCATCAACCTTTCGAATGTGGGTGGGTCGTTACACAACTTGAACTGAATGACCTGGAAGTACCATTGATCCTGAGCAACGGTGAATGCAGTCTTGGGTGGTCCACTGTCACAGCTTGTGAACTGCCTGTACTATCTCCAGAGAGAGTCTAGCCACCACATTATCACCCATGAGCTGCGACGCCACTGCGTCTGGCCTCAACAGTGATGATGACTGACCATTGTGTGCAATACTTCTAAACAGTTTCCTTGGGGATAATAAAAGTTCTCTGATTCTGAATACAGTACAGCAGGAATAAATGCAGGTCACTGGTTATTCAGCAACCTGATGGCTTTTGGAGAAAAGCTGTCCCTGAAATGGGTGATGTAGGCAGCCTCGTTCCACATCTGCACTTTATTACTGTCCAGTCACAAGCATATTATTGTGTTTCTTGGAACATGGGGCAAAGAATTACTGAAACTTGAAACACCCAAGTGGTGAGTTTGTGGATGATTTTAAATAAAAGAAATGACAGCTATTTTTAAACAGATGTTCTGCTTGTTAATCATAGCCCATCAACCTTATCTTTTCCTGAAGTTTTCAACTAGCAGAGGCAGGGACAGAGAAGTTGGCAATTTGCACTCATACTAATGAAAATACATGAACTCCAGGGTGAAACATTATATATTTGCAACACTTACTATTTATAACATAAATACACAAATAAACACATTAAATTACGGATTTAAATTATGGCCTGAATAACCAATGACCTGCATCTGTTTGTGTTGTATTTAGAATGAGAGAACTTTTATTATTCCCCAAGGAAATTGCTGAGTATTATTGTTTAGTATTGCACATTATTGTCAATTCTGCTTCGGCGCTTCTGTGTAGAATTCACAAGAATATTACGGTTTCTCGGAACATGTGACAATGAAAACTTGAAACACTTAAGTGGCAAGTTTGTGGGTCATTTTAAACAAAGGAAACATCAGGTCTTTTAAAGCAGAAGTTCTGCTTTTTAATGAGAGCTCACTGATCTTATCTTATCCGGCAGTGTCGACTAGCAGTGGCACAGATAGGGAAGCTGGCAATTTACAGCCAGACTAACAAAAGCACGTGCACTCCAGGGTGAAACTTTATACAACATTTAATATTTACAATAGAAAGACAAATACACGCATCAAATTACGATTTAACACAAAATAGCGTTGTGGCGCAACGTGTACTGGTGCATAAAACATTTGCTGACCCGCCACGCAGTGTCACGCATTCGAACGGTCATGAAAATCCCGAAAAAAAAATCATGGAATTAAGAAATCAGGTTTTCCAGACCTGGAAAACATATGGAAAATAAAGAGTACCACAAAGTTTTGGAAAAGCCATGGGATTTTTGAAAGAACTACGTTTTCTTTTAGATCAACATTTGCAGTTTATCCCGGTCTTTCAGTACGTTATAATTTAAATACAGTTTCTGCGTCGGCGCAGGTCGCTGGGGCAAAAAACGAGAGAAAATACGTTTTTTCCCCTCTGGACACCGTTTTTTCCTTGTATACGTCTCGACATGGCACTTTCCAACGGAGCACTGGCATTAAAATGTGCGTTTGAAAACCGGTGGTGATCGACATGCATTTTTGAACGGGTGTTGTACGTGTTAAAAGTCTTTCAGTACTAAGATGTACCTATGCTAATACTTTACATTTCAAGGGCAAAGGGTTCAGTCTGTAATGCATTATATTGGTTGTTGTATCGTGTATCTAGTGTTGTATTCTTACCCCCATATGATGTAATTTTGCCTTTTAATCACAAACGCTGATACTCAAAAGAGGTTCGTTGTTTTGTCTGATATGCTGAATAATATGTCTGAATTGGAACACGCGAAGCAAAAGGTAACAATTATGTGTAAATCTATCATTAAGTTGTAAGAGTTTGTGCAACAAGACAAATTATTTCTGCAAGCTATTAAAACTGCTCCGACGTAACATAATCGCGATATATGCAATATAAATGTGTCACAAAAGAATTTAGTAAAATGCTATCTTAAAGTGTGCCCAACATGTTTTAGAATATGTAAAGTTGAAATATTAGATGTGATTAAAAAAAAAGGTGTGTGTGTGTGTGTGTTGTCAGCATCATACATTTAGTGTGGTCTTGTGGGCACTGCTAAAAGAAATACTTTATTTACAATAAATATTTTTGACTTGAAGAGTAGAATGTGCGAAGCCTATATGAAGTCCAAATATCAGACGGTACCAAAGAAAGACTTTAACACGCATGAGTGTGCAGTTGTCTGTGGTGTTTTGAGGCCGCAGTGCACTTTGCATATAAACACTTAATGTGGTACCTGTGAAAATAATTGCTCTGCTGTGAGTACAGACTAGCAGGGAAATTTCGATACAGAATGTGTAAAGTTCAATTTTGAGTATCAGACAGTGTGAAAATAAAGACGTGTGTGTGTCACAGAGAGAGAGAGTCGGTGTCATTCAAGAGGTTACTGAAAGGAGCACAATTAATATATAAAATAAACATTTTCACAAAAGGTATAAATTCATTTCTATCATATAATTCCACCCCAGTGCTTACAGTTGCAATACACACTCAAGTCCCATCCTTCCTACATGTTTACATGCATAGTGCACTGTAGTATAATTGTTTATGGCATTTTTGTTATTTTTATTTTTAATTCAGGGATATCCCCGATCGAAGGCCAAGACATCAGGGCAGGTTTATAAATGTTAAAGGAATTTCCTGACTAAACAGCTGTCACGCCCTGCTCATCCAATCCTTGTGTGTGCCACGCCCCCCTCGTTACCTCCTGTTACTTCCTGATTGGTATCACCTGTTGCCTGTTATTCTCTACTTGTCCTGTGTATTTAGTCCGCGTTCAAGTCTGTTTCCCTAGGTCTGTCATTGACGTTACGTGTCTTTGTGTTGGAGTTCCCCACGAATAAACCCCTTTTTGATTCATATTCACGGCTTCTGTCGCCTGCTTCGCCTCCCGAAACGTGACAGCAGCATGTGTTTATAATTGTTGCTTTTTGTAGTGTGATATTTTGGTTTGGGTATAAATGTAATTTTTATAGGTTTTGTGTATGTGGGATGATGCCTGTGCCAGAAGGAACAATGTGGACAATGACCACTTCATCCATTTTCCGGAGGAGATGTATTTCCTGTGCCAGATCTGTGTATTTGTCTATTTTATCTATTTGTGTCTTTTGCAGGTTGTGCGTGTCTGGTACGGAGATGTCTATAATATAATGTGTTTATAATATAATGTCTATAATGTTTTTTGTTTCTGTTTGTCAAATTAGTGTGATGTCAGGTCTGTTGTGGTAGACGGGCCTATCTGTTACAATTGATCTGACGTAAGACAGCTTGTGTGATGTGTTCTCCAGAATTGTGCTCAGTGTGTATTTGTAATATGGTGCATGTTTGTTTATTAGTTTATATTGTAGTGCTAGTTCTTGATGTATGATGGTGGCAACCTTTGTGTCTGTGTGTAGTCTGTCTGTGCCAGTAGTTTGCATCCAGAGGTGATGTGCTGTATCGTCTCTTGTGAATTATGACAGTATGTCACTACAGGTGGTGTCTGTAATGCTTGTGTCCTTCAGTATGTGTTTCTGTGGTTTCTGGTGTTAATGACCTGGGGTCTCATGTATAACGAAGTGCGTAGAATTCACACTAAAACATGGCGTACGGACAAAATTAGGAATGTGCGTAAGCAAGAAAAAATCCAGATGCATAAAACTGTGCGTAAGCACAGATCTATGCACATTCCCTTTATACATCCCAATTAGCGTGAAATTTTATGCACGTCCCACAGCCACCGCCCCGCCCCTAATTATGTATATTTGAATATGCAAATCAATATAAATACCCGCTTTGTTCAACGTTTTGTTTAAAAAACAAAGGCCAAGGCACGCGGAAAAAAGAAAAATTTCAGTGAATGCGAAGTGGAGGTCTTGCTTAGTGAAATTGAGGCAAGAGAAAAAAAATTGTTTGGTGGATTAAGTAGTGGCATCAGTAACAAAAGAAAACTGATGGAGTGGCACAGCGTTGCGGAACCACTTAAAAATGTAAGTTTGGAAAGTCGCACAGTGCCCGAAATTAAAAAGAAATGGTCGGATATTAAAGTCGACGTAAAAAAGCGAGTAGCGGCTCACCGTAAGAGTCTGAACACCACTGGTGGAGGTAGCGTAATTCCGGGGCTCACACCTTTTGAGCAGCGCGTTGCTGCTATTATTGGGGACACAGTTTTAACGGGAATCTTGCCAGCGGGTGAGGGGGACTCCGACATCAGTGCGGGTGAGTTTTTATTTATTTATCTATCTATCGTACTGTACTTGTTTGATTTATTTGCATGGTTAAGTTGAACAAGCAGGCAGCACATGCGGCAGTACTCATGTTTATTCTGTTTCAGACAATAGTACAAGAAGTGACCCCCGTGCTGTGGATGACACTTCTGGCGCGGAAGGCGCCGTTGTGCCGAGCACATCATCGGGCGCTGGCTGCACACACCCCAGTGCCTCAGAAACTGAGGGGTGACCATCTCGCCACAACATTAATGAGACGCATTGTCGCATCACATATTATTTGCACATTAATATAATGAGAATGCTTTCTATTTACATAAGCAAATTCATTCTCTGAAGGTGCCTTTATAGCAATGTGCGTGCAGTCGATGGCTCCGATTACATTGGGAAAACCGAACATCGCTGCGAATTGCGCTTTAATGTTTGCCTGTTCAACCACAGTGTAAGGAAATTTTATATACCTGGGTGACAAGCGGATTATGCCGTCCCATACAGCTGGCATGGCGCAACTCAGTGTTGACTGAGAAATACCCGATTGGTCCGTAAGTTCACGCTGAAAAGCACCTGTGGCTAAAAACTCAAGAATGGACAGAACTTGTAACGGGACAGGTATAGTGCAATTACGCATCGTCTGACTTTGTAATGCTGGCCTCAGTTCAGCACACAGCTCCAAGAGGATAGCTCTGGGAAGTCTAAAGCGACTTAGAAGCCAGTCATCATTATGGGCCAGGAAATCAGTATGATCCCTGAATACGCGCTCTCTTCTAAGTCTTCCATTTGCGATATCTTCTAGTAACACAAGAGCTGCCATGGTAGTTGTAATAGTTCGGTCATTTTCTGCACCGTTTTATTGTTACAAATTGATTAAAAAATCAGGTGCCGTACATTAGTAAACAACATACAATTAATGTCGGTGTTTTGGATAAAGTCAGCGTCATGATTGTTTAAAAAGGGAAACCACAGTAGCAATGACTTGCCACTGGGTGCCGTCCGTTTACAAACCCGAGCAGAAACGTGCGTACGCCATGTCTAGAGCTGCTGCGAGAATGTGTGTAGCGCTACGCCAAGTTTCGTTTTTATACATCTCGACGTGAGCGTGGAAACGGACGTACGCAACATTTTCGTGCGTACGCATCGTTTATACATGAGGCCCCTGTAGAGATCCTTGTGAGTAAGCCAGCTGTTTGACGCTCGTTTATCGACTCGAGGCTGGCTGAGTTCACAGGGGTGTCTGCTATGGAGTTCTGTCTAGGTCCATTCTGGCTTTTTGAGGTGTGGGGTTGTAATATGTTCTGTTTTATTGTGTGTGCTGTGTACAGTGAGTGGTGTGTAGTTGGTGTCTGCATGGACTGTAGCATCATGTAGTGCTGATGTGCTCTGTTTTGTGTGGAAGAAACATCTCAGTGCGTTTATCTGTGTATTGTGGTGGTTTATTGTGTCTATGAGGCCTGGTCCACCTCCTACCAGTGGGAGAGGATCACGATAAAAGGGCACTGAAAGCAATATAGCAACAAGGAGAGTCTATGAAAAGCAAATATAAGTGAATTTCAAAAGGTTGCTGTGTGCTTTTTATGTCAATTTGTCAAATACTGTATATTTACATTTTTGGAATCTAAAATGTGTTCATGTACAACACAGATCTACAAGAAGTTTGATTGTTTTTGATTTTGTTTCCAGACTTACCCCCTGAAATTTCCAGAGCCTGTGTATATCTGTGTCAGCCCTCAAGAGAAAACAGCTTCAGACATCATTCTTGCCTGCAAAGTCTGTGACGGGAGAATGTTTGGATACTGTGGGGACCGTAACTGTCACCATTCGTATGGGGAAAGAAGTCTTTATCCACAATGTGCAAGCAGTTAGGAATGCTAGTTAATTGCTTATTCTTGGCTGGGACATTCTGCTCAAACACCACGCCGTTATCGATCTGAGAGTGGGACATCTACAGCTGTGGAGCTGGACAGGACAACACCTCTGCTCTGTATAAAGCTACTGAGAAGCAGTGCAGTTCTTTTTGCATTCCAGCCAGATAAAACTGTTATTAGGCTGCTGGAACTGTGTATGGTTACACGTTAACAATCAACACCCACGTGGCATTTCCGGACCAATAAAGATAATAAACCGTGTAAGCAGCTTCAGGCGTGTGTGGGCTACGTGTGTGACGTGCGTAATTGTAATCAGTGTGTGTGAATGTTAGTATCAGAAGTTCAGTAGCTTGATGGCTTGTGCATAAAAACTCTCTCTAAACCTACTGGTTTGAGTCTGGATGCTCCTGTACCACTGGGATAGAAAGGATCCTCTTCCTCTCTCAATGCTGGCCATAGAGGTCCTCGATGGCTGGCAGCTCAGTCTTGTTGATGCTTTGCGCTGATCAGACCGCGCTCTGCGGAGCTTTGCGGTCACAGGTAGTACAACGGCCATACCCAGCCGCGATGCTGCCAGGCAAAAAACATTCAGCTCTTCAGCCCTGTCTGCACTCCCATCAAACACAATGTTTCCAGCCTGCCAGGAGCCGATGATGGTTCTCATCCCAATCCACACCTCCTCCATGCTCTTCTACAGTAGTTTCCAGCTTGTCCCTCACGTGGTTTGTCCCCTTGCTGAGCTGCTTCTTCATTTCCACCTCAAGGTCAAGGTCAAGGTAATTTTTATTATCCCCCCAGGGGAAATTCATGTGGTCAACATTGCACGTCTCACATTGCAAATAGTATTCAAACAGATGACAAGACAAACAGACAGTAAACATACCACATTCTTGTCTCCAGACCTTGAAGATCCTCTTCCTCTTGATCACTAAATGATTCATGTGATAGATTTCCTGGGACAGGCTCCAGGCTCCATGTGCTGGATAAGTGAAATGAACAAACTCCTCTGCCTGTGGACATATCGTGCTGCAGTGCAGGGCAGCACCAACTGCACCCCCACCGCCCTCATGTTTGGCCATGAGCTGCGGACCCCAGTGGAGCAGGTGTTCAGCACACACCCCCCCCCCCCCCAAGCCAGAGCTGCTGGAGGCACTGGGACTGCACTACCTGTGCAAGCTGTGGGAGCGTTGGGAGACCATGCACGTGCTGGCCAGGTAACATCTGAATGTGGCCACTACCAAACAGAAACAGAAAGTGTATAATGTCCGCTGCCAGGGACAGGCCTTCCAGGCCAGGGACTCTGTTTGGGTTTACTGCCCCATCAGGAAGAAGGGACGGTCACCCCAGGGAGCCATGTGTATATGGAATATATGGACAAAGGTCTGGGGACACACCTCTTAATCGTCGAAGTCAGGCTATTCATTCAGACCCTTTGCCGCAGCTGTATAAAATTAAGCACTTTGCCATGCAGTCAGGTTTACAAACTTTTGTGAAGGAATGGGTTGTTCTGAAGAGCTCAGTGAATTCAAGCGTGGTGCTGTCACAGGATGCCACTTTTTCAATAAGTCAGTTTGTGAAATGTCTTCCCTGCTAGATATTCCACGATTAACTGTAAGTGGTTTTATTTCGAAGCGGACGCACTTAGGAACAACAGAAACTCAGCCACAAAGTGTGTGAAGAACTTGACTGTCCCGCATAGAGCCCTGACCTGAACCCCATCAAACACCATTGGGAGGAACTAGAATAGAGATAGCTAGCCAAGCCTTCACGTCCAACATCAGTGTCTGACCTCACTAATACTTTTTCTGGTCTGGATGAATAGGTAAAAATTCCCACAGACACACTCCAAAATCTTGCGGAAAGTCTTCCCAGAAGAGTGGCAGCTGTTATGGCTGCAAAGGGGGAACCAACTCCATATTGATGCCTATGGATTTAGACTGGGATGTCATAAAAGTTCCTGTAAGTCTAATGGCCAGCTGTTCCAATACTTTTGTCCATACAGTTTATATTGTGCTGGTAACCCAATTCCAAAATATGAATTAGAATTTTATTAAAAACAGAATGAAAACAAGCATTTTAAATTACGTATTTTTTCATGGGTGCTTCCCACACATAAAATGAACTCGAGTAAATTAATATACTGTACATTTTGATTAAATCAATAAACCAAAACATTACTAGACCACAAATTTTCATGTTTAGATAATATAATGAGAAGCTGAACTGACCTAAAGCAAAAGAACCCAAGGACAGACACGTGTGTATTCAAATGAATTTTAATTGTGAAACGTTGTCACAATTCTTCTCCGTCATGTCCCCATTTGGCCAGCAGAGGGTGTTAGTCAGGCTGTAATCACCTAATTGGTCCTGGTCTAATGTGAAAATCACCCTTTTATTAGTCCCTTGTTAGTTGTGTGTTCCCCAGCTCGGTCATTCTTGCTCTCATTGCTGTTTGGTCCTGTATGTCCCTGATTCCCAGTATTTCCCGCCCCTGCAGTGCTTCCCGTGTTCTGGCTCGCCCCGCTCCTGCCTCATTGTTCCTTCCTGTTCTTCATGTTAGACCCCTTGTGGTCCTTTATTTTCTGGTTGTCGTGTCCCCTTCTAATAAACTCCCTGCCAGGTCAGTTCAGTGTTGCCTCTGGGTCGTGCCCCCCCCCATCAGACGTGAGACTTTCTGTTAATCTTCAGGAAAACTGCACAGCAGGGAAGTGGTCACCCTACTTCTGGGTTCAGATGAAAGCTGTCTGCAAACAGAAGAAAACACATTCTACAAATGAATGTATGAATGAATGAATGCCATTATTGTCACTGCACAAGGTACAATGAAACTGAAAGAGTATCCTTGTTACTGCAAGAAAAAAAAAACACAAAATACAGAAAAAATAAGATGCATAAAATATTAAACAAACAGAATATAAACAGAAAATAAACAAGTAAATTGAATATTGAACATTAAAGTAGTGTAAAGAATAAAAATGTAAACAATGTAAAAATAAATATGTTTTGATAAAATAAGTGTTATGTTGGGGCGGCACGGTGGCGCTCTGCTGCCTCACAGCTCTGGGATCAGTGTTTAAGTCTCCATGTCTCCATGTGTGTGGAATTTGCATGTTCTCCCCATGTTGTGGTGGGGTTTCCTTCAGGTACTCCAGTTTTTTCCCACAGCCCAAAAATATGCTGAGGTTAATTGGAGTGAATGGTGTGTGCATGGGCAATGAGCTGGGTTGGTGCCCCATCCTGGGTTGTTCCCTGCCTTGTGCCCCTTGTGTAACACAGGGGAATAACAGATAGGTAAAAATACAATCACAGGCACTAAAGCAAAAAAACCAAAACCAAATACAAATCAAAGACGAAAGACTGGGACAAACAGGTGCTGACCCTGAGGGACAGAGGTGGTAGGCAACTTCTGGGGAAATGGTGGAACTGTTTGGGATGTGAAAGATGACCAAGTTCAGAATGGAGAAGTATCGAGTATTACGCTGGATGCACTAGAGAACCAGAGCGTGGTCAGACAGGAGGATTGAGGCCTACTCTGCCCAATGATTGGAGGGGCCTCTGCACTAGGGTGATGTTAGCTAGCCAGGTGGATATATATTTTGAAAAACAGCCCTGTAGGCCCTGCAAGTGTGTTGCAAAATACGAAGAAGATCCTAATGTATACATAGATGCTATAGGCCAGCCGAGAGGCATTCCAGAGAAGACAAGAACTGAGATAACTGCAGGATTCAAATCAATATTCATTTGGCCTACTGTTAATAAAAATGTGGAGTGGATAAATTATCTGTACTATAATCAGCAGAGGTTTACCAACTATACCTGGGAAGCACTGGCATCTCTGGGGGAGCAGCTTCAGGCTACCAGTCTGATGGCATGGCAGAACAGGATAGCCCTGGATAGGCTCCTGACAAAAAAAGTCTGAGTGTGTGTGCTGTTTGGGGATCAGTGCTGCACATTTATTCCTAATAATACGGCGCCGGATGGTTCGTTTACTGAGGCCATGAGAAAGCTGCAGGGGTTACAGGATGAGTTGGCAAGAAATGCAGGACAACATGAAGGGATGTTTGACTGGTGGTATAATATGTGGGGTAGTTGGAAGCAAGCCCTTATGAAGGCGCTCTGTGTGGGTGCTGTGCTCATCAAGCCCTTATGAAAGCGCTCTGTGTGGGTGCTGTGCTCATCAAGCCCTTATGAAGGC
>JABJVO010000253.1:0-14436 GCA_026770805.1 Boulengeromyrus knoepffleri
ATCACAACTCGAACTTTTTAGGATTCGATCCGGAGTTCTGAACGGATTAAATTCGAGTTCTGAGGTACCACTGTATTTAATTACAGGACAGGTGGCAGCTCTGTCAGCAATGTAACAAGCAGCTAATCACACTGTTGCCGTTTTCTAGTGTTGTACCCCACAACAAAAAAGTTTATTTTGTATGATTTATTTATTAAAATTAGATGTTCGTTGTGTGTGTGTGTGTGTGGAGGAGGTGGGGGGGTTGGGTGGTAGTAATTTGAACTCTAATGAGGACGGTTATGTGAAACACAGGTGCCTAACTGGCTCGGCCTGTTCTATGGGACATGCTTGTCATTGACATTTTAGCCGTATGCGTAGTTCTCACTTTAACAGCTTCTTTTGTGATTTTTATCTTCCATAAAAAAAATCATGTCATATCCACCCCACCCAATAAATGTATACTAATTAGTTTTATTAATATGCTGTCGTTCGTATTCATTAAAGTAGCCCCCCCCCAAGTAAAGGCTTGTACCGCCATTTCCTAAATCTTGTGCACCGCTCCAGATTCAGCCTCATTCTGTACTTGCTGTCTTCATATATTCTCTGGTTGCATTGTGCAAAAGCAATATTTTATCATTTTTATTTATAGTCTGAATTACCTTCTTAATCACTGTACAAACTTTTTTTCTTCCGGTGTAGAAAAAAACTGAACATATATTGATGGCATTTCAAGGTTAAATAAATCTGCAAGGACTGTTTGTCTGTGTCACCAATCGATTGTATTACGGATGTGTGAATAGGAGCCAGACGTCCGTGTTCGCGCAGTAGTATATTTTCACCACACGAGGGGGCCATTGCTGCATGATTGATGCCATTTCGAACAACATTTCTTGGTTAAATGAATTAGTGGTATTCGCGTGCAATGCAATAAAACTACAATTTCCTGTCTTGTAGTAATGTTCTCGAGTTTAGAAGCGGGTTTATCAATATTTTCAAAGCTACAGGGTGATGAATTTGCATTCCAAAATTGTGAGCTATGTGTGCTCCTTTCATACCTTTAGAATGTATGTCCTGAATTTGAGGTCTAGGTAAACAAAGAAAAAATAAAATGACACTATTCTCTGAAATGTGTAGTTTTTAATACCAAACACCTCATTCATGCATATTTTTTGTGGTGGTTTTAAACACATGACCCGATTGGTTATTGGGTCAGCTTATTCGCGGACAACTTACTCTACAAAGAGCAAGCTGAGGGAGATGTAAAAACAGTTTCCCCACGGAGACAGTAAAGTATGTTGTTGTTGTTGTTGTTGTTGTTATTATTATTATTATTATTATTATTATTATTATTATTATTATCTCATTTACATAAACAAGGGTTTGGGTAACCTGTTAACAGCACATATGGTTATTTATTTTGGGTCAATGTGATTCATAGCACTTAATCAGTGCTGGGCCTTAATTAACTGTCTGTTATCTAAATCTTATGCGGCTGATGAGTTGTGTGGCCTAATTTCACATACAGTTAAAGTTGGAAGTTTACATTCAGTTACATTTGACCCAAGTTGAACAATTTAAAAGACAATGCTACCAAATACTGACAAAGCGTATGAAAACTAGTGACCCACTGAAATTGTGATCTAGTGAATTAAATCTGTCTCTACATAATTATTAGAAAAATTATTTATGTCATGCATGAAGTAGATGTTCCTAACAGACTTGCCAAAATTGTAGTTTGCTAACATGAAATCTGTGGAGTGATTAAAAAATGAGTTTTAATGACTTCAGCCTAAATGTATGTAAACTTCCAACTTCAGCTGGATATTTCTACATATAGATGTCCGTACATATATACACATACACCTGTATGGTGACCAGAGGTGGAGGTTTCAGGTCCAGAGAGAGTACAAATCCAGACCAAGATTTTGTTTCAACCACCCAGTTGAGTATAAAGAGTCACAGTCACAGAGTACTCAACTGGTTGGTTGAAACAAAATCTTGGTCTGGATTTGTACTATCTGGACCTGACATCTCCACCTCTGGTTGTGACTCAGTGGGTAATGCTATTGTCTTGCAACTTCAGTGCTGGAGGGTTTGAATTTTGTCCCAATGGGATTCCTTCATGTACTCTGCTTTATTTTACTCACCCAAAAACACAGTTTGGCATTTGTCAGTTCTTTGTTTACCACTCTGTGTGCGTATGCCCTGTAATGGACTGGCATTCTGTCCAGTTTGAAACGAAGTCTTGTACCTCCTGCTACCTGGGACAGGCTTGGGACTGGATACCCAGCTGGGAGATAGAGGGGTGCATTTGCACGGGTCCTCATCACCGATCATACATAAACAGTAAGAGTGCCGAGATGCTCTTGGTTTTTATTTTTGTCTTCCTTGATCTTTCTAGATCATTGGAGTAAAAATCTTTGAGCGCACCCCTTTAAACATGACACTAAAGTGGGTAATATCCTCATGAAAGTGCAGCGATTGTATCAGTGCGCCAGACCAGAACTGAATGACGTGTCCTTTCATGTCCATATGTCAACAAGTTCAAGCCCTGAAGTTATCTAGGATAGATAGTTCTACAGTGAACTCTGCATTCATAAGGAACATATTGAGCATAAAGTCCATCAAAAAAGACAGTGTGTGCCGTTTCTTTAAATGCAGGACAGCTGTGCTCACTAAGGGAACACTACACTAAAACAACGTGTGCTTGGCTAGATTCGCATGTCAGGCTGCTAATGCCATTTGACCCAACTTGGCCCCGGTGTGTGAATGATTTGTAGTGGATTTGCTGGTATTTGGCACAGTCCAATGATGAATGGCAAACAGAATAAGCAGCATTAACTGCTCTCTTCAGGCGACGACAATCCATGACTGACTTGCACAAGACTTATCATATTTAACTAATGCACCATAGATTATGGCTCGATTGGCAGGATCATTGGCTTTTTTTTATATACTTTTTCCAGAGAGTGACAGGATAAGTAACAAGCTGCTCAGGTACATTTCAAAGATAGGCACCCTGCCACCAACTGAATCCTTGTGGCTGCAGCCCGGACGTAGGAGTGCCCCCTAGAGGCCCAGCTGAACCACTTTGACAGGAAGGTGGTATTATTCTGAAATATCCTATGGGAGGGCAATGCAGATGAGATGGGAGGCCCTTGTGCCTACTTTTCAGTCTGTGGACAAGGTTTACAAAAGCAGCCAACAATAGGGCACCAGACAAAATCACTTATCTCATTAGAGTAAATGAGAAACTTTGAATGTTCTGGAAGAAGGTGATTTAGTTAATGGTGTCATAGTGTTCCAGTATAATCCAGTTAGTTTTAAATGTCACTCAGTGGTGATTATGAGCGTACCTGCAGCCCAGTGCACAGTGTATGTACACGGCTGTCTCCAATAGTTTGTCTTAAGACCTTATATGACATCAGTCTGATTATGGCGGGTTTTGTGGCTCCCTACTTAATAAAGCGATATGGCTTCACGACGTTCACTTGACACTTACTCATGTTCTTGCCCCCCCCCCCCAACCCTGCCATGGGTGGGTGAGCCCCTGGGTTATGGGCGGGGGGGTGGGGGGGGGAGAGAAAGGAGATATGAAGGGTAGCCTCTCCAGGTTCGCCTCTTTAAACGTGACTGTGCACAGGGCTGACAAAGTGAGTCATGACCCCCGGCAAACCTCACCAGCTTATTCACCGCTGGCTAATTACACGGCTCTCCTTCCATGTGGCCGTGACCCCTAGATGCGGTTGTTGGTGTTGCTGTTAGAGAAGTTAATTACCTCTTTAATGCGCGGCTAGAGATGAGCGCTGAAGTGGCTCCGAGAAGGTATTGTCATGCGGGGAGCGCAACTTTGGCCCGCTCTGTCAGGGCCGCAGCACTCGCACAAAATTGCTTTCGAGTGGCGCGCTCGGCTGCTCACAGCAAAACATTTCCCTGTCTTAAGGGGCGTTTTCTCAGAACTAGCCCAAGCGCATAAGGTTTAGAGCAGGAGTGGGCAATCTTATCCAGAAAGGGCCGGTGTGTGTTGTGGGTTTTCACTGCAACTCCCTAATTAGATTACTAATTAGAAGATTGATTTGGCTAAAGAGTCCTCACACCTGGGTTTGAACAGCTGACCTAAAGGTTACCCCAAAAACCTGCATACACACTGGCCCTTTGCGGATAAGATTGTCCAGCCCTGGCTTAGAGGCTCATCCATTTCACAGCTGCACTCTTTGTTTTGCTTGCCCCTCTTTTTTTAAAAAAAAAATTCTGATTCTGGTCTATCAAATTTAAAGTTAAAAAAGTTTTTAAACGATGATGGGTGAAGCAAAGGTTTTGCTCAAATGGGAAAGCTTAACCCTCAGAGACATGCTGCTGTCTGCAGTTTAAGTGAATAAGCAGAATGGTTAGCTCATTTTATATTTTAAAAGACTTTCTATACTTAAGATCGACATTGCATAGCTGTCCACTCTTAAAGCTGTATGTATCCGATAATAATTGTGTGGTGTAGTTCTCCATACTTGGAAAACCTTCTGTTTGGTTTGAGTGTGTATCATAAATATCATTAAGGTAATGTAACACGCATAACAGCAAACAGGATGTTCGAGTTTAGCTAGTGATTTAGGAAGCGTTATGGGTAGTCGGGTAATGGGTGTTTTTAAATTGTACGACGCATGTTCAGATTTCATTGTTTGAAATGCCTGTTTTTTTTCTCCTTTGCCTCACTGTTCTGCAGGGCATTATTATGGTGAAGACTTACTTGGCTTCCCATGCAAAGAATACTGTGTGTTCATCTCTCTTTTTTAACCAACGTAGCCTCAGGATCTATAAGGAGGCCTGTTTGTCTTTTATTCAAAAGGAGGAAAGAGCTTTGCAGAAGACAGTAATCTGTTCTCCACTGAAAGCCCTAATTACACAATGTCAGGAAATGACTCCCAAATAGTGCGTAGAGCTTTCCCTGAAAGTGCTGAACACCTTCCTTATGTGTTAAACACGTATCATGTTGTCACACAGTGGTAAGTGTAGGGCTGGGTAGTGAAAGTGATCCCATTCAACTATGCCTGTAATGAAGGGCATAACTTTTGGTTGAGCATTGTGGGGGTTGAGTTCTCCACCCATTTAAGAGTGTCCAGGGGGCTGTATTGGCTGGGTTTGGATACTGGGGAGGGTTACAACCCCCCCCCATCCCCCCATAATTTGCACCTATACTTATAATACATGGGGAAATGTCTCATTTCTCAAATGGTTACTTTTGGCTGACAATTGGTGAACAGCAATCTATATCGATGATCAGTGACCTGAGTGTGGGAACAGACGCATACTGGGTGACCATACTGGGTGACCATACTGGGTGACCATACTTTGTTCTTCCACATGGCTGGGGGGGGTGCCAGTATGTTGGTCTTGCTTTTTCCTGCAGTATATGGATGATGGTTTTTATTTTGCAGCTTTTTCTTCCTGACTGACTGACCCTGTGCTGGTTTCTGCTTACGAGCAGATGATCCACATGGTTGTTTGTGGTCCGTTTCAGACGGGGCACAGAGGATTTAAACACCAGATGATGCCTCATTTTGTTCTCTTTCATGTTTTGAGAGATGGTTGGGATTTTGTCTGGTGGTGAACGGGATGGTTGTGTGGTGTGCTTGTTTCATACTGAGGCAGTGTGGAGACCCATTCATCTTCATCTGAGAGAGAGGGACTGAGACTGAGTGGCCTTCCAGGCCAGCTCTTCCAGCATTTTCCCCACTTTTTTTCTGAATTCAGGATCTGCAGAAATGTCTAGTATCACTGCCCCCGGATCAGCCTTAACACACTCCTGCTTCTCAATAAATGGATACTGTCAAGTAGAGTGAGAGACTCGCCCTGCTCAGGAGGTTTCCAGTATCTCGCTACTGCCTTATGCTGCCAGTAATCACTGCCTACTTCCTGCTCTTACAACGGAGGCCAGAACCATTCAGGCTGCAGATTTCTGCAGCCCATTTAGTTGTATTCTGTCTTTGGTGGGGAACGAGCTGTGGGGATGGTTTCAAAATGACTTTTTGTATTGGTGATCACTTTGCAGTACATCATTCTTTCTCCTGACTGTTGGTGGGCTGCTGGGATTAATCACTGCACCCTTTCATTTTCTCCCAATGCATTAGCAGCTGCCCTTCAGTTGTCCCCATTGTGCCAGGTACCCTCTGTTTTCCTGTGATCAGCAGAACCCCACTCCCTTTGTGCGCAGGCCCCTGTCGTGATTACATCGCCTTAATCAATACAAGGCAGGGATGTTTCTCTGTAGGCTTAAAGGCTACAGCTGATACTGCAGTGCATTCACCGTTCTGCCTTCTCTGCGTATATGACAAACATGTATAAACAGCTTTTCAAGTGTAATGAAAAGGGTAGGTAGACGAATCTCACACAAACACTCAAGTAATCGATTGAGTTTAATGTCAGCAGAAGCATAGACAGACTCCCCACCTCATTACGGTGCCTGTTTTCCATCAGAAAGCATTGTCATGGCACATAAACCATTATAATAACAGATGTAAAAGAACATGCAGTCTGATTTGGCACTCGATGTGCTTGTCATTTCTGTGGAAATGATTACTTGCAGGAAAAGAAGTGCTTTCGTTTCTCAGCAGACTTTTGCATCAGGGGATGAAGGCTGCATTTCACAATGTTAGGAGGGAGGTGTTTCCCTATGTTACATGTACGTTACTGTGCTCTGGTTTCCTATCCTGGCTCACTTATGGCCTCAGGGCCATGCTGGGTATGTCCCAGCCCGTTCCTTCGTACCTTAACCAGCAGTCGAACAGCTGTAATTATAGCTGAAGAAGATATATCAGGAAAGAACTTTGTCATGGAGACACCACAGCATCTGTTGTAACTGGAGTGTTTTCAGTTTTACTCTCTCATTGGTTGTTTCCTTCATGGGCCATGCTGTTCATTGGCTGGAACTCCATTTACAGTGTGAGACTGAAAGCGCTGTCTCATGTGTCAGCCTTGTTCTCCAGCTCTGTCCTTTAAATGGCCTGATATTACGTGTTTCTCAGATAACTGAAGAAGTTACCTGTCAGTCTGATACACTCCCCTCAGCTCTGTTGGTGTACCTGAGCATCCATCTCCACAACCACTGATACAATACAGCAGTGTTTCCCAACCTGGTCCTCAGGGACCCACAGTCAATCCATGTTTTTGCTCCCTCTGAGCTCCCTGCCAGACAGTCCACATTTAACGTGGACTGTCTGTGGTTCCCCAAGGACTGGATTAGGAAATTCTGCAGTACAGAGTCACAGTGAGCCTGGAGCCTAACCTCAGGAAGCACCGGGCAGAGCACCACCTGGATGGAATTCCAGTCTATCGCAGGGCACAGACTGGCACATTAAGGAGGACCCACACCAAAATTTCACATTTGCAGGGCATAGCTTGGAAAGCAAAGCCATTCTGCCTAATTCCACAACAGATTAATAGATTCTAATTTTTATTTGGCTGATCTGATGTTTTTGTCCAAAATGAGATCGCAATTGACCGCTGTATGCTTGAAATGTATCAACTTATATACAAGTGCTGGTAGGCTGAGTTACCAGTGATTGGCCAGTAAGAATGACAATACACAGAGCTACTTTTTGAGCAATGTTACTGGACTGTGTTGCTGACCAGTGTTGCTTGGGCCCTTTCCCATTGTTGTAGGGCAACAAATTTCTATTTGAAAAACTTTGATTGGCACTTTTCGTGATCATCCAGATGCAGATGAGTTGCCCCTTGTTTCGTCTGGTTGGCAACTGCCTGGCAGCAAGTCCCCCTGTGTATCATCACCGCAACACCTTGCTAGGAGACACATGCAGATGGTGGCTGGTCTACTCTTGACCATCGGGTCCTCTTTCTAGTGGGTGACAGTGAGAGTTTACTAGGAAAAATGCGGAGTTACAAGAGAAAGCAGAGGATGCAAAGACGACAGCATGGGAAAGGTGGACGACTCCGTGTATGACAGGAAACCCCGCCCACCTCATCAAATACAATTCCACTGAATTGGCCCAAGTTCCAGTTTCCTCCTCGCAACCAGGAACACACAACTGGCTGGGGAAAAAAAACAGATGATAACGCAACACCAAACACATCTCCCCCTTCTCTGTTCTGGAACGTACCACATGTGACTCAAGCCCCCCACCCCCCAAAACAGCTGAGCCCGGTTAACTGGAAGGCAGGCATAAAGGGGGAGCCACCATCTATCTGCTGCCTCATTACAGGCACATTTATAATTTTTCAGCTATGGTATCTGTTGACTGTAAGTGGGACTACATTGAAATCTTGCCGTCATGGTCTGATGAACTCTTGAACTGTTTCGTTGGCTATGAGTAACCCCACCAGCCCCGTGTTAATGTAATGTGTCCGTCGCCACATGCCGCTGCCCGTCTGCGTCACACGGCTGGCTCCGATCCACACGGCTCCCTCTCAGGCACTGTACTAGCCCCCTGTCTTTTGTTGACTGCCCTTAGTGTGGAATCTATTACGGGAGTTTTTCTTTTTTCGGTGGAACTGGCAGTTTTCCTGTTGGCTTGTACTAAGAGTAGCGCCGTCCTGTTCAAAGGAGTCCAGTCAGTCCCTCATCCAGTACAGCTGGTGATGCCAGTTAATAACAGCCTCTTGTCTGGCCAGGGTTCTGTCTGTGTCAAAAACCAGGGTGGGGAATGAGTCTGATGTGGAGGAACAGACCTTTTGGGGCAGCCCAGTCGGCCCCTGCAGCCAGTCCCACCCTTATGCATCAACAGGTGTGCGGCCAGACGCTTCCCAGAAGAGAACTGTTATCTGTTCTGCAAATTTCAGTTCCGGAAAATGTTTTCAATCTGTCAACAGTGTAATGTTTTTGTGTTTGAATAAAGAAATCCAAGCTTCTTCCTTGTTGCATACTTTGGTTTTCCTGACTAGAAAGGTCATGCTGGCAGGTTAATTTCACATTATTTAGGAAAGGAGCAGTGGAGCAGTGTGTGTCCCAAATCCACCGACGCTGCTACTCCACTTGAGCCTCTCCTGGAAATGGGTCTGTTGCTCTTTTTCCATGGAAACCACCATGTTCTCAGAGGAGTGGGGTAAAGGTCTATCTGAAAAGAGAGTTTTTTGTTGTTTTGTTGTGAGTTATTAAGATGATTATTGCTGTCCTGGGACTGTGACCAAGAGCACTCTCACATATCTCTGAAAGAATTTATTATAATCAAAACAAAAGCAGGAGCTGTCAATCATATGAAGTGACCCCTGAAATTTAAGTGCATGGGGAAGGAATCTGTTGTCAGCTGAAGTTTTGAAATCTTCATCTTTTATTGACATGCAAAACAAAGGAAGGAGCGTGTGTTCCTTTTGCAAAGACATATGATAACACTAGATAGCGCTCTGGTTTTCCTTCTATATAAGGTTACCGGATTGTTTTGAATCCAAACAGACACTTTTGGTTATTTTATCAGACTGTTGTCGCCACTCGTTTTGGCACACACCTAATGACTTATTACTTTGACCTAACCACTGAAGATGTCTTCTGAAGTTCTGACCGTGCGTGTATGTTCTGCTTGATGACGGAGGAGTCGGGGCCCATGCTGAAGGCTCGGTGACGTGCATCCACGCTGACTCCATGCCAGCGTTTGGGAGTCTGGGCTGCTGCCAGCCCAGCGCCTGCTAGGATAGGGCAGCAAAACAGGAGAGCAAACTTTTTTCTGATTCCACATTTCAGCTGTACATGAAACCTTACCACTTTGCAGCACCTCTGCTTGGCTGTTTTTAACTAACCAGCCCTTTGTTATGCTTACGTGACAGTGCGGCCTCCTCCCTGCCTGTATGTCCCAGGGCGCCGGTTTGTCAGAGGTGGGAAGCATGTTTATGGAGCTTCGATATTCTGCTGTGAGAGAGGCCATATGGAAAGCTGTTAAGGGTACAACGCCCGTCAGTCTGTTGTGCATGCGATGGAGGTGGAAACTGCTTTCCATCCAGAGTGTGAAACAATTTCCCTTTGTTTACTTTTATTAGAATGATGCTGTTTTTGTTCATGTGGCAGGAGTAGCTGTGTAATGGGAATATCTACGTGTGATGGGAATATTCCCTTTGAAAATACAACCCACCTTTGTGTTTCCACAAAAACGTTCCAGCCCCCTGCCATTTGGAACGTTGCTTCCGTGTGGGATAACGCCTAATCCGCGTGTTGACATTACGTGCAGGTGTGACCTGACAGGGTAGACGATCCCTTAACTCTGGTGACAAACACCCATGCAGAGGTCCTCTAGCCTGCCCCAAAATGCCTGAGCCACATAACAGTGTGCTGACCACTCTCTGTCCGTGCTCAAGGAAGCAGATTACTCTGTACTACTGTCAGTGGATTGACTTACAAAATGTTCTTTCCAGTTGGCTCCAGAGGCAGCTTTGCTGTGGGCCAGACTGGTAAAGAGGGCACACTTGGCCAGAGCTTGTAGTTAGCCCAGCATCTGCAATGTGATGAGTTGACACATTTTATATTTAATACATTTGTTGTTTTTAATTAAGTGAATGCAACACTGCTGCAGCACAGCCTGTGGAAACTGTATATACCTCTTCTGACCCTTCTAATTTACCTTGTGTATATATTCATATTCTTACAAATATAAGTGGATGACGGCTATTCAGTTCAACAGTCAAGTGTTTTCATTAAGGGAATTTCATTTCTGAGCAACATCTGGGTCACTTGCCCTCTCCTGCTTGCTCTTTCTAAGAAGATGAATAAAATGCTATTTCATGTAAAAAAAAAAAAAAAAAAAAAGGAACAAATTTCACATTTATAAGATTTTCAGTTTTACAAATTGAAAACACTAGAGCCTAATTTGAGCAAATTTGTGAAATGTGACTCATAAGCACAGTCTCAAACAGAAAGTGGTTGTTGTTATAAATACTCCCTCCCCTACTTATGGGTAAGAGGCATTGTATACTGGTAGTAATCCAACAGACTGTTCGATTTGCAGTTCATTTCCTAGAGCAGGTGTGTATGGTGACCTCTGCTTATGGGTTGCTGTTTACTCTACAAGCATACCCACAACCGTGGGTGGGGAAACATCCCTCACATGCACATCTATGTAGTTTGAGTCACTTAGTATGAACAATTGTTACACTTTAAACTTTTACCCCCCCCCCCCAAAAAAAAAAAAGAAACTAAGGTGATTAAAAAGAAAGTTTTTAGCCTCCTACACAAACATTTCTTGGCAATAGAATTTGAGGAAAGCGAAACCGTAGTTGTGGCCAAGCATTTGCCCTGTGAATCCTCAAAGGCGCAGTGGGGGTTGTTATGCCGAAACCACGTGGGATTAAAGGTTGCATGTCGTTCGGAAATGCCGCCTAATTCCCAAGGTGCTAGGATCCACCGCTAGGTGGCGACAAGAGACCGTGGAGAAGTGAGCTGCGTTTGTTTTTTTTCGCCGCTGCGTCCCCACAGTGGAGAGGGGAGCGGATCGTCTAGACGCGTCGAACCTACTTCGGGTTGATGTAACGGGGCAGGAATCTGGCAGACACTGACTCATGGGCGGACCGGGACGGTTTCGGGTCTCGTCTGAAAAACAAGCTTAAGGAAACCACCTTTCTGGTGGAGGAGCGGACAGCCGTCTGGATTCCAAACAGATTAAAAATTGTCCTTCTTTTTCTGTTTAAATTCAACTGCATTGAGAGATTTCCTGCACGGACTGTTTATCAGACTGCTGCAGCCAGGCAGCCTCGATTTTATTTATTTTAATTTTATGTTCTATTAGGTTGCCCCCCATGAGGCCAGACGCGGCTTTCAGGCAGTTGGTGTATATTCTGCGTATGCACATGTGCTACGTAAGCCATTTATGACTGAACTGGTGAATGCTTTTAAAATAAAGGCTTCGGCTCTCCCGATATGGAGAAGGTTCTGGAAACAGCTCTGTCAGCGAGCACCAGTAACTATTCTCCCGCCTCTGTGCAGCTAGTAACCGTGTCTCCACGCGACCCCCCCTCCTGCCGCGAGGCCCGGCGGCCTTCCTTGAGTTTTCCCGCCCGCCGTACGCGCCTCGGTCAGCCCGCGCGGGAGAGGCTGAGTCATGGCGCGGCGCAGGGGTTCACCTAGAGGACTTCCGCCGTGAGTCAGGAACCGGGCCGCCGCTTGCTCGCTCACTCCCTTTCTCTCTCCTTCCCTCCCTCTCTCTACATTTTCACGGGTTTGTCGCTTAATGGGAGCCGTGTCGCAGGAGCTAATGGCGCTCTTAGTCATACCCAGCGCAGATCGGAGCCGCGGCTGCAAAAAAGCACTTAGCGCAGAGCAGGCGTAAATAAACTCGTTAAAGAGAAATGATTTACAAATGACACCGAATGTGTCATTTGTCTCATTTCTATATGTGTGTGTGTCTGTCTGTCTGTGTATATATGTACACAGACATACATAAGAAATTACCGTGCATTTTAACTTTTATACCGTAATGAAGTAGGAATTAGCATATTAAATTTAAAATTCACGGTAAACCTACATAGAATACGCATTTGCGCTTCTACAACAATCGACTGCAGCGTGTATCACTTTTAAAGGTGAAGGCGTACCAGTTGCATACCAGTTTTGTGCATCCCTGTGTATGTATAAAAGTGTTACATGTGCACGAGTAAACCACGTGGGGATAATCCATGGAAGGTTGCTGTATGTATACGTATCGCACCCTAATGTGTGTGTATGCATGTCTGAATGATATCTGTTTTATGCTGGCCTCTGGCATGTTGAATAGAGCAGTCTGATGAAATGTTGAAACTGCTCTTTGCTCGTCAGTTGTGTCGCTTTCGAGGGGCCGTGGAATTAGAGTGGGGTTGTCCTTGAGGGCAGCTGGGAGACTGGAGGGGAGTGCCCGTATTGCAGAATTTGCCTCTTGCTCTGTATTATTTGCATGGTAGCCTCCAGCACAGACTGAGGTTTGCATGTGTGGGTGATTCCCTCTGTGCATGCCTCTGCTTGCAACCTGGACTTGCACAGCCGAAACTGGTCTTTTATGACCCCCATCGAGTTATTTCAGTGATTCTGTCCTCTGCTTTGTGTCCAGCGAATGCATCATCCCCTGGCAGTCAGCTCCACTCCCTGTCCACTCACACGTTTTTTTTCTTTGAATTTCTTTAGGTTTTTGTCTTTAAGTGGGAATGAGTAGGGGTGTAATAGTAGTATCATCCTTCTCCACGTAGCTCTCCTCCCTTCTCCTCTTCACCAGCAGTCTCTGCTCTCTGCTTCCCTCACCCTCCCACGCTGCCACCCACGTGCATGAGCTTGTATGTGTGTAAGTGCGTCTCTATGTATTCCCTTTGTTGTCTAAGAGCCCGCCTGTACACTTCTCCTCCACCACCTCCTCCCCCCACCCCATGTACCAGTCCTCAGAGGGAGCTTGTGAGCGCCACTGTCTCACTCTCACCACTGACCTTTAAATCTGTATTACCAGTGTGCTGTGCACTTCAGACAGAATTTTGCAGGAAAAAATGGTTGTGTTTTCATGGTTCAGAAACCCAGCAGGCTAATATGTCCTTCTGCAATTGTTCTCAAATACATTTTGCTTTAACAGGTAGTCTCTTTCCCCTGTGTCAGTTCCCTCTTCTGCTAAACACTATACAACCCTGTTTCCAAAAAGTTGGCACGCTCTGTAATAAAAACAGAAGTCAATGATTTGCAAATCATATAAACCCACATTTGACTGAAAATAGAACAAAGATAACATCAAATTTTGAAGCTGAGAAATTTTTATTGTATCATGACAAATATGACGCCAGCA
Source organism: Boulengeromyrus knoepffleri (assembly GCA_026770805.1). Lineage (NCBI taxonomy): Eukaryota > Metazoa > Chordata > Actinopteri > Osteoglossiformes > Mormyridae > Boulengeromyrus > Boulengeromyrus knoepffleri. The sequence continues at coordinate 13,704 of JABJVO010000253.1, forward strand.
ACACATTTCAAGAAGTTGGGACATGGGCAACAAAGGACTTGCAATTGTGTAATGCTAAAACAAAACACCTGGTTGAATATCTCACAGTTAGGTATATCGGCAACAGCTTAGTAAGATGATTGGGTATAAAAAGAGCCTCCCGGACAGGCAGACTCTGTGAAAGACTGCATGGGCAAATAGTGCAACCGTTTAAGAATAATGTCCTTCAAAGTAATATTGCAAAGAATTTGACAATTTTATCACCTCCAGTACATAATATCATTAAAAAAATAAGAGAATCTGGAGGAATCTCTATGCAAAGGACAAGTGTGAAAACCAATATTGGATAGCTGTGATCTTTGGGTCCTCAGGTGGCACTGCATTAAGAACAGAAACAATTCTATTGTCAAAATCACCTTATGGGCTCAGGAACACTTCCGAAAATAATTGCCTGTGAACATCATTGCTGCATCCAAAACGCTGGTTGAAACTCTAGGTACGGTTTCTTCTTTGCATGGTAAAAATGATCCAGAAACACCACCGACTTCTCTGGGCCCAAGCTCGTTTCAGATCTACTGAGGCACAATGGAAAACTGGCCTGCGGACTGACAAATCAAAATTCTTTTTGGTAATCATGGACACCACATCCTCCAGGCTAAAGAGGAGAGGGACCATCCATGCTGAATGATATATACTCACAGGCTCTGGAGCAACATATTCTGCCATCCAGACACCTGTTTCAGGGAAGGCCCTG
>JABJVO010000254.1:0-14414 GCA_026770805.1 Boulengeromyrus knoepffleri
AACAAATTTGAGGAAGCACTTCTTTACACAGCGTGTAGTTAGAGTATGGAATAGTCTTCCTGCTAGTGTAGCGGAAGATAAAACCCTGGGTTCCTTTAAATTAGAGCTAGATAAGATTTTAACAACAAAGTTATTAGTTAAGTTCTCCCCAAACGAGCTTGATCTTGTTTGTAAATTTCTTATGTTCTTATGTTCATCTTTCTTAGAGCTTTGTACCTATAACAGTCTGGATCTGCCGCAAAAAGGAGACACGTCAGAATTTTATAATTACTTTGCCAAGTATTTTCCATGGCAACAGCTCCATGTGAGAGGACATATAGTATGTCTGTGGAGGTAGTGTAGATACATTGGGCTTTTAATCCACAGTAAATGGATCAAGTAGATTATACCTAGATTAAAGAGAGGGTAGGACATTGCTTGGAGTTAACACATGTCTCTGCAGGGTATGGGTTCAGAAGAGGGTTTAGAAAAAATTTATAAAATGGATGCTGGATTAGCAATTGTTGTTATTTGGTTTTGTGCCCTGTGCGAAATTTACTGCCAAATTTAGCCATGTACATACATAATTTATATAAGTAAAGGTCATTAATCTGTTAAATATTCAAATGTGCGGTAAATGGAAAGTAGCTGTCATATATGAATTCACAGGATGACTGATATCGATGGTTATGTAATGAAAAAGTTTCAAGATCCAGGTGCAAACCCAGAAAGATTAGTGGTTGAGCACCAATGACACTAATCGAAACATAATCCAAGAACCAGCGTCAGACACAAGCCTAGTTCAGAAAAGAGTCCAGGGTAACAGCGATATGCCCTGACCGTACTGAGGTATTAGCATCTAATATGCTAATAAAGTCTAATATGGTAATACTCAGGGGGGGCTGGCAGTAATACTTGCTGACTTGGGGTGGGTGGACACATTGGCAGGCCAGATTTAATAGATTTAAGTATTTTAGGATGTGATTATAATGCATGAATGCCAGGGGTCGTAGAAAAAAAAATACATGGGCTAGTGGAATACTTCCCTTGACCTGGGGGTTGGGAGACCCCTGGAGTAGAATGCTTGGTACCTGCAAGAGCACAAGGGCTCATAAAGAATCTTGCTGTCCTTCACATGCTGGCAGTGGGTGGGACTGCCCAGAAGTGGGTGGAGCCAGCCTCACACTAATTAGATCAGTGTTTTTCAAGCTCTCTGCAATGTCACCAGAGCAGACACGTGTGCTTGGTTGTAAGAACACTGCTTTATCACAATCCTGAAGGATTTGAAGGGGGCAAACTTATTTACCTTATTTATTGTAAAGCACGGATTTCTGGCTTTTGATGTTTTTCCTTTTGGGATAGAGATTTTAAAAATGACAAAAAATACAATTCCAGTCAAAAGTTTGGATAGGCCAAGCCACCTACAAAGGAGAGTGATAGTGTTGTATCACATGACCTTGCCACCTGACCCAAACAGAGAAGTAATGGTTTAGGAGGAGTTTTGACCAGAGAGTGAAGGAAAAGCGGCCACTGAGTACTCAGCATATGTGGGACCTCCTTTTCGACACCTGGAAAAGCATCCCTGAAGGCCACCTCATGAAACTGGTGTAGAGGAGACAGTAGGGTCAGCCAATCCTCTGGAGTAAATGGGGTTTAGTGCCTTGCTTTAGGGTCCAGTGATGGCATCACTCTGCTGACCACAGGATTTGAACCAACAACCTTCTCCCAGCCCACAGAGCTGCCCCCCTGTAAAGTATTATGTTTTTATATATTTTTTGATCAGTGTGCAATTCCACGTATGTTATTTTATAGTTTTTATATCTTTACAATTATTCTAACATATAAAGAATAGTACAAATACACCTTTCTATGGGTGGTTCTGTACAAACTTTTGACTCGAACTGTGTGGTATAATCATTTACATACTTATCCTAGTTCCTTCCAAAAATAAGATCTTTCAGTAGCTGCTTGTGGGCCATGCTAAACTGCGAAACCAAGAAATCATCAGGAAAGTAAACCTAGAGAAGCAGCTACTTATTTCAGATGAATCAGAATCACTTTTGTTGATGTCAGGTGAAGGTGCTTTGTTAAAATTGAAATCCACATAATAAAATGTGTGTATTCTTAAACAACTGATGCATTTGAAGACTTAACTTTAGTTATTTTAGGTCTTTATTTTATATAATGAAAAACTAGCAGACACATGGGCAAGCTGCCATATTAACAGAATTGAGTGACCCTGAAATGAAACCCACTTTAAAACTTCTCAAATGTATCAGTCTATGCTGAATCCTGAAAACCCCTTTTCTCACTTATCGAAATACACAAATGCACAGGAATACAGGAAAACTAAGAACAGCATTTGATCGCTCAATCGTTTTGATTGTTGAGGATACAGACTGGGCTATAATGCACTGACACAGTGACAGGAAGTGGGGCGTGGCCCTTGTGGGGGTTTCTGCAGTCATGCCCTGGGCTGTGTGAGAAAGAGGGGCTGCCTATAGTCTGCTTTTTTGGGGGGAGCTGCAGCATATTAGGAAAGGCCATAATCACATGTTTATTTTAGGCCTCGCTCATTTTCTCTTGTGATGATAATTTAGCAGCCAAACTTTATTAAACAGTCCCAGGTGCATTTTCTTTCATTTCAGCAAACAATGTGACATTTCTTTGTAAAAGGCACTCTATAAGAACTGCTCAGACTTCTCTGTCAGTTGGAGATGCAAAAACAAGGCTTATTTTTTTAAAACAAGTAGGGGTCAGTAACCTAGTTTTAATATACACTGTCATAGTATGTTAGTATTGGTGTCAGACCACACATGTCTGGGGCCCTGTGAGAAGGATTTGAGGGATTTATTTAATCTCCTTAATGTCCCAGTGCAGCATATTTAAACTAGACTCATTCTTCAGAAACAGTGGCGACAGTGAAGTTTGGACACATGAAGGGGTGAGTCGTGCAGAGACAAGACAAGAATTAAGGTTGCCATTTGAATGGCTAGTGCCCCCCCCTATTAATCTGCTCATGGTTTGACAAATGGGAATACTTTGTTCCTGGTGTGGCTTAGAAGAAGAAAGAGAACCTTTGTGATTTAGCAACAGAGTCCTATTATTCTTCTGAAAGAGAGCCAGAGATGGGGCGGTCAGAATAAACATCTGCCCTTGTAAATCTGCAGTTCTAGACATTTCGCTCTGTGATGTCATCAGATCGATAGTGCGATGTAGTGGACACAGTGTGAAATATCTGTCTCTTTTTATTCTGAATTCACAATTCTAATTAGATCACATACTCTATTCTGTTTTCAGAGGTATGCATTGAAGTTGATCTCTAAATTAATATGGAAGTATATGGGGTGGGGGTGGCAGTAGGGGGCTTTGTGCCTCATGTTTACCACATTCTTGTGCACTATCTGGTGCATGAAAGCCAACTGCACATATAACCTCACAGGCTTCCAAGTCTTCACTCTGTAGCTACTGGGGGCACACTAGGTTTATTACAGTATGTTTACCTGGAATTGCAGATGCATATCTTCACTTATCAGCATATGTATGTCAACTATGCACTTCAAAACACATTCCTTCATCAACTGAGTATGAATCATGTTAATACTACTTGTGGCTGTTTCCATGTTGATGTCTGTATGAAGGTAATAGGTTTTTAGTTAATGTTTTGTTATTTTTATCTGATAGCCTAATTTCTAAAGGAGGCCTGTATTCCTTTTAGATCACCTGTCAGGTGGACCCAGCACTTCTTTATATACTAAACTATGCCAGGATAGGTCCTTCCTATCGTTACTACGGTAACTAGACACAAAAGTTGAGTAGGCTTGGGCTCCATTCTGTTGATTTTTGTAGTTTTTATGCTTTGTAGTACACATTTAAGCTAGCTGACTTCTGGTATGAAAACCTTGCTGAAGTGTTCGTTTTCAGTAAGCCATTAAATCACTTATGATTATTTTTAAATGTCACCTGTATGATTTCTGGCCTGGCAGAAGGCATTGTTAGAGAAGCATTTATTTTCAGTTATTTATCAGTTACTAAGTTATTAACAGATATGTGTCTGTGTGTGTGAGGCCAGGTTTTAAGAACATGTCCCCCTATAGAGTGCAGAAAAATGAATGTTCTAGAAGTTTCACCATAATGATTTTTCTAGTTCAGATAAATAAACAAGTCACTTGTGTCTGTATACATACTTTGACTGTGGTTATTTGAAGTTCTAAATCAAAAATGAAAAGGTTTATTTAATGAAATCACATGAAGCATTTTCTTGTTATAAAGCCATATATTGTTATACCATTACCAGTCACCATTACCTGTGGGGATAGGTGGAGGATCTTCTAAAGAACCATTGGATTACTAATGAAAGTGAGTGATTGGACAATGGGTGTTTTGAAACTACGACGCAGTGCTAAAAATAATATTTTGTTAATAGTATAGTTCTGCTTTTGCCCCTTGTAAAATAGTGTTGTGCTGAAGTCGTTGCCAGCTTACTTGGGATAATGTACAGTTACAGCAATGGTTTTTGTCTCAATCGTTATCATGAAATGTAAATTGACTTTCAAAGCAGAATCATATTCCTCAGCTTGAATATGTTACAAATAAATCTGTTTTCATTGAGTTTGGTGCGTTGAATGGGTGAAATGTGATTTCAACTGATGAACTCAATGAACTCTGATCAATGCAAATACGTTGATTGTCAGGGAGATGAGTCAGTTTCCTGATCCAAATGCATGACTATTATTAGGATATCAAACACTAGCGGTGCTTGATTCCTGTTGTTTTTTTTATTGTAATGTTTGGTTTGCACTTGCTGTTATCTCTATGTTTAGCAGTGTAACTGCCTAATTCTGGCACTGTGCTTTGGATTCCTACCCCCACTCGGCAGATATGGTGTTAACATGTTCTCCACCCTGTGTGTCTAAATTTCTACCCCGTAGTCCAGGGGTGGCCAATCTTATCCGCAAAGGGCCGCTGTCTATGCGGGTTTTCACTGCAACTCCCTAACTATATTACTAATTAGAGGACTGATTGGCTGAAGAGTCCTCACAACTGGGTTTGAACAGCTGACCTACAGGTTATCCCAAAAACCTGCATACACACCGGCCCTTTGCGGATAAGATTGGCCACCCCTGCCTTAGTCACTCAGTCAATCACTGAAACAAATCTAAATGATAATGGGTTAAATTAAAGTATACACACCCAAGCTTGATTATTGCCAATAGGGGTGTAAATCACAGCTTTCCTAGCGATACGATACAATATCGATTCCTTAAGCCAACGGTTCGATTTTTTTTGATACCTCAGAAATTCCTACAGTATGATACGATTCGATTCAGTTCGATACTGGGGTTAGTAGTCGAAATGATGAAATTTCACACAATCCATTACATTTCAATGAATTAAAAAAGGCAAATATAATTAGCATTTTATCATATTTTATTGGGAACTGTAAACAAAATCTAGTGTAGTCAAGTATGTCCCATAAAACAAGCAAAATAAAGTGCAATAAGGTAAAAATAAAAAACACTGTATGGACAGACATGTAGAATGAGGAAGATTAACATGACTGACTTCTGCGGTGAAACAAGTATGTCAGTAATCCTCTTTGAAAAGTTTTTTAAAGAAAAATTAAATGGTCGACGTGTTGAGGAGATTGTGTGCTCTGAGCGTAGCGTCCTATGTCACCTGCCGTACTAAACACACGCTCTGAATTAAGGTACGCTAGCTTGCGAGCTACTTATAAATGACCAAGTCAAAATGATCTACGTACTATAAAAATGCAAAACATATATTTATATATAAAAATAATGAGTATTCTTTAATATTATTATTATTATTATTATTACTATTAATTTCCCTTTGGGATAAATAAAGTATTTATGAATTGAACTGGGATTTTAGTTCCTTCACCTTTGTCTTTCTCAGCTCGCTTTTCTGAGGGAAGTTAATGTCGTAGTTTTTTTTAACAGTGCGAAAATGCCGCTCCACATTTCCCTTCTTCGGAATAGCAGTGGTAGACTGACAGATGAGGCAAATGCACTTCGAATATGACAAAACAGACAAAAACAGTCCTCCTCCCATTTCGTATAGAAGTGGTAGGTTTTTGGCTTCTTACTTGGTCCAGCTCCCCCATTCATTTTTATACCCTTTCTTAAGTTTAGTAGAAATAAATTGGAGGCTGACTAGGCGACTCGGTACCTTGCTAGAGTTTTGTAGCAGCTGGTGCGGGTGAACGCGTCATCCATCCTTAATTTTTTTATGCCATGCGATCTACCCACACTACCTTTGCGATTGACGTATTGGGCACCCCTGGTGTAGATCATGTATACGTCGGAGTGGATCATGAAAACAATACTGGAACCGACGAGGGAAAAAAAATGCTTGTATCGACATTTATGCGGTCACGTAGATGCATCGGATCGTTTGCCATTGAATCGATACATCGATACAAATCGATGCATTGTTACACCCCTAGTTGCCAGCCCTGTTTAATCCACACATCACTTAAATAGAACCACTCCAGTAATGTGGAGTTGGATATGGGGTCTCAAGAAGGAGCACACCACGTCTCAATCAAAAGAACTTTCTGAAGACATGAGAAAGAAAGTTATTGAAATACACCAGTTGGGAAAGGGATAGAGAGCACTCTCTAAAACCCTTGGACTTACGTGTACCACCATGAGAGCCATAATCTGCAAATGGAAAAAAATGGAACTGTAGCAAATCTGCCCAGCAGTGGCTGGCCCTGAAAATTCATAGAAAACTCTTCAGGGAAGTCATAGCAGACCCTAGACAAACATCTAAGGAACTGCATGCTTCTCTCAGGTTTGTTAATGTCTGTGTTGATGATTCTATGATTAGAAAAACACTGGGGAAAAATGGTGTCCATGGGAGATTTGCAAGGCAAAAATCACTGCTAAACAAGAGACACATGAAGGTGTCTAATATTTGGGAAAAAAAACACCTTGATTACCCCAAACCTTTTGGGAGAAAGTTCCACGGACTAATGAATCAAAAGTGGAACTATCTGGAAGACATGGGTCCTGCTACATCTGGCATATAGCTAAGACTGATTTCCACACATAACATCATGCCCACAGCCAAACATGGTGGAGGTAGTGTGCTAGTGTTTGGATACTTTGCTGCTTCAGGGCCTCGGCAACTTGCCATTATTGAGGGATGCATGAATTCAACTGTCTAATAGAAAGTACTGCAGGAGAAAATCCTGCGACCAGACCATGATCTGAAGCTCAACACAAATGGGTTATTGCAGCAGGATAACGATCTGAAGCAGAAGAGCAAGTCCACCTCTGAACGGCTGGAAAAAAAACAGAATTAAGGTTTGAAGTGGCCTAGTCAAAGTCCTGGAACCCCATTGAGGATGTTAAGTGGGCAATTCATAGTTGAAAACCCTCCAATGTGGGTGAATTAAAACAATTCTGAAGAGAAGAGTGGGTCAAAATTTGTTCTGGCATTATAATAGTGTTATGTAGTTCACTTGTAACTGGGCATTCATTGGAAGCTCAGCTTAGCCGCACTTATGCCTATTTGACTCCTTGACAGCCATATGTTTGTTATGTTCTAGTTGCATCACTTGTTTCTCACTTTGGACAAAAGCATCTGCTAAATAAAAGTAAATTTAAACATAAATGTAGACTCCTGTGAAAGAAAAATGGGCCAAACCCAAAATTGTAAAATATTAAGCTTGTAGTGGGCTTAACCTTAAATCATTGGTCAGATAATTAGCAAGAATTAAGCAAACATCTTCCCATGATCTGGGCCACCGTTTGCCCATCAAGGAAATTCACTTGTATAATCTGCTTGTATGCAAAGAAAAAAATCATGAAAAGATTTAAATGTTTAATATAAAATTCAAACTGACACATGTCTGGGTGTTCTACATTTTCCAAAATATATTTTGGCTATTTGCTGTTGAGACCATTAAAAGCTTAATGTTTTGCAATTTTGGGTTTGCCCCATCTTCTTTTTTTTCCCTAGGAGTGTAATGCTGTATCACGATTCTTGCGTTACCTCTGAAATGTGTATCGTGGGTACAGTTGTAAACAGCTAGTATAAAATATCACCCACCACTAGTCTGGCATTATTCTCCTACCTTGTGCACTGGCCTGGAGAAGCATTTTGATGACTAGGACTCATAATCGAGATGGAGCAATTGGAGTATAATTTGTTTCTTGATACCAGTGATTGGCGAGCATCGACATGGTGTACTGCAGCTGCTTCTGAACAAGAATGTTACCTTTGAAATGAAAATGCAGCATCGACATGGTGTACTGCAGCTGCTTCTGAACAAGAATGTTACCTTTGAAATGAAAATGCAGTTTCCAGAGCTTTCAGTGCAGAGTAGAGTAACTTCCAACTCCTGCACAGGCTTCCAGCTTAATGCTTCTCTGCAGTTACAGGACAGAGACGGACACGCCAAAGATACCGATTAGTTCAGGTTTTCAAAATAATCAGAAGGTTTCACATTCTGACAGATGCATTCTGCCACATTCCTGACATTTGTCTTTGTTAGATATAGTTTCTATTTTACCACTTCCTCACACGTGTGTCGTGATTACGCTGGGGCCTCAAACTCAAATACCCTGAGGGCCTCTGGACAGGAGGTGTTCAGCCACCTGAGCTGTTTTTTTTAAGCTGAGAGTAGCATCAACAGTCAGCTGATCAGTGCCTGTACTGAGAGGTGGAGTAGGGGTTTCGGCAGTGAAGATTGTGGATGGGGGGTCGCCAGTGAATAGTGTGGGTGGGGGGTTGGGGGTTTCGGCAGTGAAGATTGTGGATGGGGGTGTCGGCAGTGAAGATTGTGGATGGGGGGTCGGCAGTGAATAGTGTATGGGGGGTTGGGGGTTTCGGCAGTGAAGATTGTGGATGGGGGTGATGGCAGTGAAGATTGTCAAATATTGATATATCATTTTTTTTTGCTCTGTGTTAAACGAAAGACTGGGCTACCAGCCAGATTTTAATAACAGAGTAATACTGCGTCATGGGCTGCATAAAACCACCTTTGAGTGCCACTGCTGCGAGACCTCTGGCTTAAGCCATCTCTGGACAGCGCGTCCCATTTCAGCCAACTCTGCAATTTCAAGTGTCTCATCAATTGTTTTGTTCCGCAGTACCTTATGTGGTCAGTCTGTTGTGAGTACAAAATAGTTGGCAGTAGAACAATGCACTGTATAGCAATTTTGGAGACATTTGACACCGTCATCCTGAAGTGCGGTAGAGAGTGCATGCAGTGTTTAAATACAGGATTCCCCTAAACTTATTCCCTTTCTGTCCTTTGCTCAGAGTCTCCCCGCTTGTCCACTGGCTCGTCTTTCAGTAGCGAATGCCTGTCCACCAGCACCGTGTCAGAGAGCTCTGTCCTGATTGGTGGGGACCTCCCTGATAATGGCCGTCCTGTGAGCCTTGTTTCCACCTTATCCTCAAGTTCAAGCTCTTCCAAAGAGGAGCACTGTCTCTACAGAAGCTCCACACAGAGCGTAGACCTGGAGCCAGGCCCTGCTGGCAAGGAGCGGGCAGCCGGCCTTGGGGAGGGCAGTGCAGAGGGAGCTGTTCAGAAGAACAATAAGACCGTGGCCCCACTCTGGGCTGATCAGTCCATCCAGGTCCCCTGCTCATCCCCCGAAGCCCAAACCATGGCTCCCAGCCCCCAGATCACGTACCTTGACCGGGTTGTTATGGAGATCGTGGAGACGGAGCGCATGTATGTGAGGGATCTGCGCGGTATTGTGGAGGTGAGTCACTGTGCCTGAGAAGTGCATAAAATTCATGGGAATCATTGTTTTCCACAGCGTCCTCTCTTACACCATAGAGAATTTAAAAACACAGATATATACATTAGTATCAGTGAAATTCCATCCATCTTCTGGTTAGGATATTCTGGTGCTCATCCCAGGTAGTATAGAGTACAAGGCTGGAGTACACCCCAGAGAATGCCAGTCCATCGCAAAGAGTTCAGGCGATAGGCAAGTCTTCTGACTGTAGGTGGAAACCTGTGCGACACTGCAAAAACATGTAAGGTCTACACACATGGCAGGAGCAGGATCTGACTCCCCACCCCCAGAGCTGTAAGGTAATAGTATAACCCTCTGAGCCACCATCCTGTTATGAAGAATCACACATAAAATATAGTACAATACTGCATTTTCAGAAAAATTCTGTATTATGTTCTAAAGAATTTATGTGATGTTTCCTTAATGAAATGAATACTGCTATTGTTAAAATAATACATCATCCAAACTGAGCTACACTAGTTCTAGTGTCTGGTGCATTATTGCATTTCTGAAAGAAAATCCCCATTAGAGGGAAGCAGATGAAGTTTAGCCGGAGGACACCTGACCATGAAACCCAGAGCTGTATCAGGTGCACCTGCTCTGTGGTTACAGCCACTGTCCATGTCTCACGCAAATGTCATATTCTCTGAAAGTATCAACTGAAAGACATTTTAACTTTATTTTTGTTTTTGTGTGGATACACACCTTTGATAGGATACACCTACCCTAGGATAGCCAATTCTACTGTTCAAAACTGAAGAATGGATGACAAAGGCAGCAGTTTTCCATTGGTTTGTTCATATTGTGTCAGTGTAGTGGTTGGTAATGCCTGAGAAACTGGACCATAAATGACAGCCTTTTAGATTGTGGGTGACTTTCTCAGTACATTAACTTATAGTATATTTCTGCTTTGCAATTTTGTTTTTGTGTCTTAGCCCACTATATGCTTTGTTGAGCACATTTTGCACATTGGCACTGTTGATAGACTGGTTTATAGATAATTGTTGCATTTCTAGACAGTACCTGTGTGCTGTTAGACAGTCTGATGGTACAGAGGGCTGGGTGTGTGGGTCTTCAGGTGAATGAAGTGATTGTCAACTGACTTAAATTCCGCCCCAGAACCTGTCTTTCCTGTCTTCAACTATGAAATGGATTTTGCTTTTTCAGGTTCTGTAGTGGTATGATACTCGTTCCTGTTAACTGTGAAACACCGACAGACTGACAACCCCAAGTTTTTGATTGCTGCTGCGAGATATCATGTAGAATAATATAACAGCTGTAATCTTCAAGAAAAGGGGGAGATTGGCAGTGTTTTTCTCCACTTCAAGCACTGCAACCATATGTACTGTTACCATGGGCACTGTATCAAATGTAGTTTCATCCTTAGCATGTGGGCTCCTTTGTTGCAATCTGCAGATAATGACCTGCAATATTTGCTATTAGCTGTGAAGTGTCACACACCATATGTTCTCATGGCTTCCTGACAGCCAAACAAAGGCTCGAATTGTCAGCAGCTAGTTTTGTATGGGCAAAGCCATGGATATGGCGATGCCATTTTCTTATGGGTTTACTCTGATTTGAGGGGTTGCCGGTCTACCAACACCTACCATATCAGCAGCAAAATCTATTGCTATAATGTTGTGCTGATGATACAAACTGATTTTCGCTGTATTTCTCATAGGCCAACTCGCATAGATTCATTCACAGACATGAAGGACAGTTGGCCATTGAATTATATTTTCAATCCAGTGTTCTCATTTGCAGATTTGCCTGTGACGACTTGGGCACTGGCTCACTGCGAGTCAACCTTTCTGCAGTTGGTACTGTGTGGTGATTTGTGTAACTCATCGTGATGGACCTCTATCGAGAAACCTTTAGCATACCACAATGGTAGTGTGTGGGGCAGTGTTTTGTAGTTCAGCATCTTGACTGTATGTTTGCAGGTCTTTGACAAGAACTATGTGGCATGGATGATGTGACGTTCTGTATATGATTCGTAGCTGGGTTATATTGAGAAAATTTGTTTCACAACCAGCATTTATGCTGTGGATTGTTTACTGGCGGTGCATTAATCACATCATTGTGCCAATCCCCAGGACTACCTGGCTCATATCATTGACACCACTAACCTGCCCATTCTCCCAGAACAAGTGGGTGCTCTCTTCGGGAACATTGAGGATATCTACGAATTCAACAGGCAAGTCTTAAACCTTAGTGTGTCACCATGAGTGTGCCCAGGGTGAGGCAGTTATTACCTGTAAATTTTATGATGTTGTAGTGTTCTGTTTTTGTTTTTGTTTTTTTTTATCTAACATTTTCTCATCTGTCTACCACTCATACTTAGTCTTTAACATTTCCAAAAAGCAAGCTGTAATGATCTTTGAAATATGAGGCAGTAAGTTAAAGATTTCTGAGGCATTACAAGCCCCATGATTTTGAGAAATCTGTTTGCTCTGAGTTCTGTTTCTGCTCCGCACCAAATAATTAGGCGAATAGCCACTATACACATAACTGATAGCCCGCTTGTGTCCTGGCTTCCATAGTTTGTACATGAGATCCAGCCTCCAAACTAGTCATCTGCTCTGTGTTCCAGTGAGCTGCTGCAGTCCCTCGATATGTGTGAGAATGATGCTGTGGCCATCGCCAGGTGCTTTGTGCACAAGGTGGGAGAGCCGTGAGGGACGCCTATCCGATCATGTTATTTTGTGACTAGTGTTAGTGTGTGAAATGAGTATTATGATGTAAAAATATCAGCAAATGCTCTTCCCCCTCCCCTTTTTTTCTCCACAGACTGAATATTTTGAGATCTACACACAATACTGCACCAACTACCCAAAGTAAGGGCTGCCAGCATAGCAGAGGGCTATAAACACCAACTCGTGAATACTTTTTGTACATTAAGCAGTGTGACTAGTGAATGAACATTCTAGTTTTCAACCCTGTGCCATTTTTGTTGAAAAATAAACCTTAATAACGGATAAATTTTGTACACTACTGAAATTGTAAATATTTTGAGTGATGCATGCCTGCCATCTAGTGGTGGTAATAATATGTGCATCATTACTAATTTGACGTCTCTACTATTGCAATGTGGAGGAGAACTGGATATATAAATAAATGTGGAGAAGGGTTGATGTTGGTAGCAAGAGGTCGTGGACAGGCTGACTCTCTTGGAGATGCATGTGTGTTACAAACAGCCAGTTGCATTGATGATTACTCGCCTTGGTGGAGATCTGGGTCCCATAGAGGGATATGTGCTTTGAAATGTCCCTGTATTTGTTCCTCCTCACAGTTCAGTGGCTGTGTTGACAGAGTGCATGAGGAACAAGACTCTGTCAAACTTCTTTCACGATCGACAGGCCATGCTGAAGCACCCGCTGCCCCTCGGTTCCTACCTGCTCAAGCCAGTCCAGAGAATACTCAAGTACCACCTGCTGCTCCAGGTACAAGGTGCTCCCGCCAGTCATATTCTGGCTCAGATGTACTGCCTACTGCTGCTCACACTTCCACTGTTAACCCCTGAAGGAGATTGCCAAACACTTCGACCCTGAGGAGGAGGGCTATGAAGTGGTAGAAGAGGCCATCTACACCATGACAGGTGTAGCCTGGTACATCAATGACATGAAGAGGAAACATGAACATGCTGTCAGACTGCAGGTCAGGAGATTCACACACTGATTCTCGCACAAATACATGTGGTGGTCACTTAATCAGGCATAGTTACAGGTAGGAACTCTCTATAACCACTTTAAGGATTGATGAGTGCATTCATAAAAGCCTTTCTGCACACCACTGTTGTACTGAGCTGTGATTTTTGTGCTTGTGGCCTTCCTGTTAACTATAGCAGGTCAACCCTTCTCATTAACAACGTGATTCATTTGTTAGTTTTTTTTTTTTTTTATCAAACTATTCTTTCTAAACTCTGTCAATGTCTCTGTAGTACACAAAAACCCCAAGAAGGTGCCTGAGATGCTGGAACCACCATGTCCAGCAACAGAGATCACAACATTTAAAATCACTTAGATCACACATCCTCGTCATTCTAATGCTTAGTCATACCGTAAGTGAACCTCTTGACACTGCCGCATGATTCTCTTGATGAGCAGGCTTTTCGTGTTAATGAGCAGGTGTAGATATACACTGGAAGAGTCAGGCAAACATGCTGGGTGCAGAATATCCCAGCTGAGGTCTCTTTATTGGGCTGAAAAGCCAGCTGACTAGAAGGAGAAGAAAGACAGTGCAAGAAACTGACAGGAGAAAAATCCTCCAGATGACTCTAGGTGGGCACATTTTCACACGGCACAGTTCTGAATGTTCTAGCACAGAACCTCCAAGTGCCATGGCCTGCTGGGTAGAAGGGAAGCAAGCCAGGCCTAAGGAGCCCTAAAAGCAATGTGTCCAAGTCAAGCCATCTGCAGCCCAGGATCAGCTCTAGAGGTCAAAGCTGTAGAGTTGCAGAGGCAGGAACCACTGGGTCATACAAGTATTTGTGTCATCATCCACTGTGACAGGGTGTGGTCCATCGTCAGGGTGAATTATCAACAACAAACCCTTGATGGGAATGAAGGATAATATACACTCACCTAAAGGATTATTAGGAACACCTGTTTAATTTCTCATTAATGCAATTATCTAATCAACCAATCACAT
>JABJVO010000255.1:0-14367 GCA_026770805.1 Boulengeromyrus knoepffleri
CAAAGCACATGTAGACTGGTTTGGCAAACTCCCCCGCCCCCTCCAGGACCCCTGCCAGCAGCAGCTGATGGCATGATGCCTCTCGACCCGAAACAGAAGCTGGACAGCAAGGAGGAGAGTGCTGGCCTGGAGCCCCAGAAGGCAAAGGTACCCGGGGGGCTTGTCCCATCCCATCGGGGTAGGGGGTGTGGGTACAGGGGTCTGGCGCTGGGCTCATGGCAGCAGGCCAGGCCGTCTCTCTCGCTGTGACTCAGCTTGGTAGCTTGCCTGTCCTCCCCCCCAGTCACCACACTGACGCATTTCTGCGTTTTCTCCCCAGGACGGCTACCTCTCCCGGTGTCCGTCGCGGCCGCCCACCCCCTCAGCGCTGTCCCCCAGCCCCGCCAGCCTCTCCTCGTACCACGGCGACGACAGCGACAGCATCAGCAGTCCCGCCTGGCCCCGCACTCCCTCCAGCCCCGTGGGTCCCCTTTGTCTTTTTCACTGGCCTTATTTTCATTTTTCTGCTCCGTCTGTTTGCATTTCGTTTTGTTTTGGCTGGCTGCTCGGTTTGTTTGTCTGCTGTTTGTGCTTTTCGATGGTGAGTGTGTGTCTGACAGAGATTACCAGTCTTTATTTTGACCCGAGGGAGATGGAACAGCCGTTTATAGAGGAGGTCTCTTCTGACGGCCAGTACTGGCCCTCTCTCTCTCTCTCTCTCTCTCTCTCTCTCTCTCTCTCTCTCTCTCTCTCTCTCTCTGTGGCGTCACCTGCAGCAGAAGCCCAACTCCTCCTCCACACTGAGCGGTGAGAAGATCACCAAGCTGTACCAGATGGGTGTGGAGCCGGAGCGGCAGGCGTGGGTGGAGCGCTACCTGGCCTTCATGGAGGATCGTGGCACGCCGGTCACTAGCCTGCCCAGCGTGGGCAGGAAGCCGCTGGACCTGTGCCGCCTCTACATGTGTGTGAAGGAGATCGGCGGCCTCGCCACGGTAAGCGAACACTCAGCCAGCACTGCCAGATTCACCGAGCGCAGGTGTCGTTCTGCGGGTTTGGACTCTTGGGTGCCTGTGACCGGAAGGTCGTCGGCTTGAATCCCGCAGCCGGCAGAGTGATGTCACCGTCAGGCCCTTAAATGAAACTGTCTGACCCTGCTCTCTTAGTTGCACCTTGCTTTCGATAAAAGCATCTGCTAAAATATAAATGTAAATGAGCCCGACTGCACATTAAAGGACTTATTTGCAGACTTTTTCCTGGTTGTTCATTACTGCATTGCTAATGATGCTCCAAAAGTCACTAAGGCTCAGATGACTCTGCCCCCCATTTCCACAGTCCATGGTACATGAACTACAGACAGCAAATTAGCTATTTGGTTCCACTGAAAAGTAAAAGGTAGTATGAGCTGCAGGCAGGATCCCCTATGGGACACCCCAGATTTGGCCATTGTGGTCACACCCTGGAGCTGCCCAGCTGGGTGTCACACACTGCCCCCGCCTCTCACTGAACATGTGTCCGCCTCCCCTGCCTGCCTCCCCCTGCCTCCCCTGCCCTTGCCTCTGCCTCCCCTGCCCCTGCCTCCCCGGCCCCTGCCCCTGCCCCCCCTGCCTCCCCTGCCTCGTGATACAGGTGAACAAAACCAAGAAGTGGCGGGAGCTGTCTTCCCACCTGAACATGGGCGCCTCTAACAGTGTGGCCAGCTCCCTGAAGAAGCACTACATCCAGTACCTGTTCGCCTTTGAGTGCCAAGTGGAGCGCGGGGAGGAGCCCCCGCCCGAGATCTTCGCCGCAGCCGACTCCAAGAAGCAGCATACGCCCAAGATCCAGCCGCCATCTCCTGGTAAGGAGTGGTACTGCACGTCGCTGCTTTATTAATGCAAGTGTTTGATTCTAATGGGTGATTTTTAACAGTCTCCATTGCTGGACGTCAGCTAAGGTAACACTGAGAATAATCTTTGGTTTTTCAAAGAAAAGTAATATGCTCCCTCCCCCTTAATATAATTCCGTCCAGCCTTTTCAGCATCTGAATTCTTTTATAAATATTTCTGTCCCCATTGCTTCTTGGTGTTTGTAATTCTCTGTAAAACGGGAATGAGAGGCAGCGGATGAAACGGGGGCTTTCCACTGTGTCTGTGTTTACTGTCAGTCCCCCCCAGTAATGCCGTCAGTGTATTCTGTCCTCTGACCACCAGGCCTGTTTGTGGCCCCCTCTTGTCTTTACGCCGCCTTGTTTTCCACATGAAAGGTCCCTCTTCTGCATTTCCTTCAACCCATATCCCATAATGCACTATCTATGCTGGCAGGGGAGGTGGCCAGCACCATGTGACTAAGGTTATTAATAGCTGGCAGGCTGTGATGTCACAGTGGGGTGGGGGGGTATCCGGAATGCAGTGCCAGGAAGGGGTGGAGCTTAGATGAGTTAAATAGCAGTGACCTCCTTTTGACTCCTGTCCATAAAGCAGGCCAGTAATGGTTCCCCCCCCCCATCTCCGGATGTGTGTGGGGAGTTTGAGTTCACGGCGTGCTGCTGTCCACAATGTGGGGAAGCACTTAACCATATGTAACCCCCACATTGTTTACATTTGGAGACTGAACATGTGAAGGCCGGCAGGCAGTCAAGTGGATATCCTTGAAAGAGGATCCCCCCTCCTGGATTCCTTCCCTCTCTCCCTGCTCTCCCCCCTCCCGCCCTTACGGGCATGATGTGTTCATGTCATATGACCCCTCTATGAGAGACCCAAGGCATGGAGTTTTTAGTTGCAGTTCACATAGGTTGTGTTTTTCTAATTAATCTAGAATTACCCAGCCCAGCCCCTCACGGCTTCTAAAGGCTGACACAAGTCTTCCGCCCAGTGACGACTTTGAAGGAGCAACTCCCTTCTCCCCCAGCCCTGTCCCAGTTACCCCCCCACTCCTGTGCTGCCGCAGCCCCGAGACCCTGCCTCATGTAGCCTGATTTTGTGCTGTGTTTTTGTGGCAGTGGATATTTGTGCTAATCTGTTGGCTGGTCTCACCATTTTTTGTGAAGAATCCCTGGGAGCGAGTCAGTGTGAGCTAATGAGAGGGACACAAACATCAATGTACGTGTATCTCCTCGGGTTCAAGAAGTAGAGCATTGTGCTAATGACACAAAGGTTGTGGGTTTGAATCCCAGGGAGTGCACAGTAACTGTAACCCTTCAAGTGTCAGATAAATTATTCTATAGAATATATATATATTTGTAGATGAAGGGCATTTTGTAATATTTCTAAACAATATATGTCACAATGTAATATTAACATTAAGGTGTTACTTCTAAACAAAAACCTGTAGGTTTCTATATACTTAAATTTAGGGATGCACTGGTATGGGTATCGGTTCTGATACCGTGCTCATGTCCCATGACCATGTGCCGATGCCTGTAACCAATACCATGTGATGACATATCAGCTATATCTTTAATGAGCAAAATAAACAGGACAAAATATCTGTGGTGTGGAACAAGTTAACAACGAAATCCAAACCATAGTGGACTGCAGACTGTGCTCTACTGAACTATGAAGAGGAGGGTTCATACAACACTAGTAATCTAATTAAACATCTAAAAACTAAACAGTAGAAAGCGTTTGACCAGCAGTAAAACAATGCGACAACCAAACGTGCAGCAAGCACGAGCACAGAGAGAAGATGTCAAACGATAAACCTCGTCCAGTGGAAAATAACAGCTCTTACCCAGTATCAGTCAGGCGCAGTGTCGTAATGGTGCTACGCGGAGAGCGTAATACTTTGAGGTGCTACGTGGTATGAAAAGTTCGTGAACCACTGCTTTAGAGATTTTAGGGTGGCATGTTTTTAAATCATAATTAACTTGCCGATCAACTGTTTTTCCACAGAGACTAAGAAACTATGATCACCATGACCACTATGATCAGCCCCTCTCACCTCCTGCGTGGCGATTCTTCCCTTCACTAAGGGGACACGAGCGGCTCGGGGAGCCCGGAGCCCACATGCAGTGCTGACCACACCTCTGCCTGATGTCCCCTCTCTCCCCCAGCTAACTCTGGCTCCCTGCAGGGCCCCCACACACCACAGTCCACAGGCAGCAGCTCAATGACGGAGGCGGGGGTTGACCTGAAGCCGCCCACACCAGCCCCACCCACACCTGCTCCTCACACGCAGATGATCCCGCAGCAGTGTGGCAGGTAGGGGGCGCACATGAGTCTCATCTTTTGCGGTTGTGCTGTGCTGTGGATTTAGTTCATTTACTTCAATTCATTTCAGACGACCTTTGTGCTTTTATTTGCCAAAAACAGCAAAATTACACATTTGCCTGATCAGGGTGAAACATTATCAACATTTTTATGTCATAGGTATCAAAACAATAAAACGAGGCATAAGCCAGCGTAAGCGGGCAACTCCCCACTCACTCCCTCTTTACCAAACACCCATTAGCAGGTGTGCAGGTAAAATCACAGTCTACCATGCCTAGCGCCATGTGACGCATATACCCTTAGCGTAAAACAATGCAAGTAAGTGCTACATAAATGTGACTCCAACACCGATGGCGAAATTGAGAATTTGCAGGATATGTAGCACGTCGGTTAAAATTGTCCTTCGCTCATTAAAAGCTCCTATGCAGAAAGAGTGACTGACACATTTCCTTGTCTGTGATTGTGTCAGTATCTGTTACATGCATTTAACTTCCAGGTCCCCTCATAGTGAGTGTCTGTCTTCTCCCAGGAACAGCAGCACTGTCAGTGTGCAGGACCCTTTCGCAGAGGTCAATGACCCCATCTTCCAGAAATGCACTCCTATGAACCCGGGGGCACCTTACCACCCCCAGGGGGGCAACATGCCAGAGGCTGTGATGAGGATGCAGTACGAGGCCAACAAGGACCCCTTTGGTGCTGCAAGGAAGGGTGAGTCTCTTTCGGACTGTCCTTACACTGGGAATGACGCAGGAATAAGCAGGATGTGTGCTTTCCAGAGGCAGGGAGGACTTTACCCACTTCTAGCTTCTGGCGTAGTACAGCGAAATAAAATTCTGTCTCAGATTGAAACGTTGAGAAATCTCTGCTGTCGAGTCTCCTGTACCCATCTGTGGTGGAATGGTGCCCCCTAGTGGAGAGTAATGTTTTTTTTTGTTTTGTTTTAAATTTGATCGCTAAAGCCATAACTAAACCAGTTTGTAAAAAGTTGTGACTGAAGAGTTGCTCTTAGTACATAGAAAAAAAAAAATCTCATCTATTTTCTAGATGCAGTTTTAACTTTATATTTAGCTCCTCGGTCTGCCTGGTCATTAGGAGCATCAAGAACACAGCATTCTGCTCTTAGTCTTGCCTAATGGTTATATTTGGGAATGACTCTTACTTTGGGAATGACTGCCGATTTTAAGTGGAAACAGCATATCGACTGGAGCGCGCTCTCTGCAGGGATGGCCTCAAGCGAGCACTTTGGGGAAGGCCATATGGCCGGCAGCGGCATGCAGGAAGCATATGGCCGGGGGCCGCCTCCGGGGGCCATGCCTGCCCCGGGCGTAGGCCAGCGTCCCCAGTACCCTTACAGCCCCGGCTATGACAGGAGGTGGGTCCGCAGTAGAGTTTCACTGGAGTATAGCGTGCATTTATTTATTGAGCAGATGCAAAAAACAAGTGAGACTAATACCCCAATTAGCCATGAGAAGGGACGGTATATACCACGAAAATTATTATTATTATTTATTATTCAGGATACTAGCTATATGAAGAATATTAGAACCTCACGTTCATAATCAGTCTTGTGACCCTGAAATGATTTCAATATGATTCTTTCAGTATTTTTTAAAAAAGGGACTTTAGGTTTTTTTACCAGTTTAGATCAGAGTTTTCCCATTAAAGATGTACTATTGTAAAATTGGGTTGGAGAGCCAACTACACATCAGTAAGATTAACTGGTACTTAAACAAGATTGTTTATTTTTTGAGTGTGGTTCCAGAAATTCAGCCAGCTGATCTACCAGTTCAGAGTCTTTCTGGCACAAGTGCAGAATGAGAACTGGCCACTTATTGCTGCTTTCTAACCGTGCTTTTGTTTGGTGACCTGTGTTCCGCCAGACCGGACCATGTGATGGGACCAGAGGGGGGCATAGTCCCCCACCAAAGTCAGAACAACATGGTACCGTCTGCCAACGACTCGGGATTGTATTCTCCAAACAGATACCCCTCCCAGCTGAGGTGAGGACCCACTCCCCTCTTTCACACCTCAGCGTCTTCTAGAAGGGCTTAAAACCAAAAATAATCAGCACAACTGGGCATATTTTTCACCTGAAACTTGACCCACTTTTATCCAGCTGCCTTGAGAGATTTTAGTAGCTCTGTGTCTCTCATTGCAGACAGACCTTATTTACAGTGTCCTCATGGAGATACCAAGGCCTCTGGGCAGAACAGTTTGTCCCCTGGCTGAAATAGTCAACATAATTTCCCATAATGTCAGCATGCTCAGGGGGGCTGGATTGCCAGGTGACCTTGGACCCCCAGAGGTTTTTTTTTTTTTCCTCCCCACTTGGGAGTTTGTGGTTCCTCTCCTCCACTCTCATCTGTCTTGTTTTTTTTTTTTTTTGTTTTAATTTATTTGCCTTCCCATTTCCCAGTTATTGAATTATTCTGTATAAATGATGCAGGAATGTATCACACCCATGTAAAGTGCCTGGGGGCAACGCTATATACGCTATATAAAAAATATAAAAATAAACTGAATAGAACATAATAGGCTCTGTAAGTGGTGAAATGTGGGAAAAGAAGCATAGCCTGAACAAATTATGTAACACAAAGAACCAGAAGAATGATTCACTGCCAGTCGCAGTCCCAGCTGTAAGAGCAGGCAAAGCTGTAACCTGTGCAGACTGTAACCTTTTGTTTCAGTATCAGTGCTTTTGGTAAATAAAGGAATTTATTGTGACTCCATGTCCCATCAGGCACGAGGGCTACGGACAGCAGTATTCCCACGGCATGCCATACGGAGCCCATCAGCCCGGAATGTTCCCCCAGCAGCAGGTGAGAAGCCAGGGCGTGGGGGAGCACTGTGATGTCAGGATCTGAGCCCCGCCTGTGCATGACCGTGGATATGAAGTCTAAGTGCCACAGAGGCTGCTCTCCAAAGCACAGTCAGTGTGACTGAGTGCCGACTCCTGCTCTAAGATGCCCTCAGGAGCTCAGGCTTTTTGTTGTGTCCCAAGAGTCGACTGATTGCTCATCTGTGTAGAAAATGTGACTTGGCTTTAAAAATGAGCTGCTAACTTGAAAGGAGCTCAAACCATAATTTACTGTCATCTTTAAAATGGTGGTAGTGTTTTTCAAACGATGACTTTAAATAGTCTATTAAATGAAGGGATTACTAAGCAAGTTATTGTTTGGCCAGACCTGGTTATTAGAGGATCTTATAAGAAACCTGTATCATTTGTCTTAAAGTTCCTTTCATTGTCATGTCAGATTTAGCAGAAATAAAAGAAACCTTATTCACGAATTTATAGAATATGTGCAACATTGATGAATTCGTGAAGTACTGATGGGCAAAAGTGAATTGCAGTGTCTACGAATGATGGTGAAACAAGTGATGCTCTTTCAGTCAGTCCAGCTTTCACTCCCCTGCAGGGCTACAAGCGGCCAGTGGAGGGGATGTACGCCCCCCCTGCGAAGCGCCATGAGGGGGATGTATATGCTGGGCCCTACGGAGGTCAGCAGCCAGATCCATATGGCCCCTACGGCAGCTATTCGGGCCCTGAACGCCGGCCCATGCAGAACCCCTTCCCATATGGTTATGGACGGGAACGCATGCCCCCCTCGGGCCCAGTGCCCCCACACGCAATGGGCTCTGCTGAGGGGCCCCAGCCCAGGATGTGGCCCTCCAGGACAGATGTGAGCTACCCCTATCCGTCCAGGCACGGTCAGGGAGTGACCTACCCTTTGGGCCGGGGGGATGAAGGTGAAGGCCTGCCAGGCCAGGACAGCTCGTGGCCCGGTGCCACTGGGCAGCGCCAGCCGTCTTTTCACCCCTCGGCCACCTCCCCCTCTTCCTCCTCTGGACCGATGCCCCATATGACCACTAGGCCGCCGCCGCCCTCGTCATACCAGACCCCCCCCGCCATGGCTGCCAGCCACATTCCCCGGGACCCCAGTCCTGCCCCTTTCCAGCGCTCTATGGAGGTGCATCCCTCCACCAGCAAGGGCCACTTTGTGGCTTCAGTAAAACCACCCAAGCTAGGCATGCCTGTCCCCATCCCGGGACCCGCCCCAGCTCCCGGGATGCCTGGCCAGGCTCCTCCTCCGGTCCTCCAGCGAGAGGTCAGCTACCCCCCCAGTTCTGTGGAGGGCACACAGGCACTGCTGAAGCCACGTCGTAAGCTGACCTCCAAGGATACCGGTAGGTCCTGTCTGCTCTGTTACCCAATGTAAAAGTTTGTATCATCATAAACATCTGAACATCTGCTGTGTTTAATCTCTATGCTGTTAGGGGCTCAGTGTTGTCCCGTGCATCCGAGCTGCCTCGTAAGGAGTGTGTAAGGCCTCATCAGTGCAGAAATAAGTTACAGCTCAGATAAGATGACTTTTGAGAGGAATTAATAGAGCCCAAAACAACATACAATAGTAGTGGCTTTGATTCCTGGACATGCTGAGAAGATCCAGTTGGAGTAAAAGAAATTTTCTTTAAAAACCGCAGTTCTGCGGTGTTGTAAAGAAAGGAAATCAGAGATACTGTAATGGATAAGATCTATAGCGTGGAACTGCATTGAGATAAATGATGGCTGTGACTTGTCCTAGTGTGAATACTGTGGAACAGGAAATGGTGGATAGGAAGCAGTAGAGAGTTGTGCTTCTTTGGAATGTTTGTCAGGACAACTTACTGCAGATGGAAGGCAACTTAATGTAGGATGAGAAACCACCTGCTGTGTAGGAGTAAGAAGGAGAAGATGCTGGAGGTCAATCTCATGGCACATAAGAATACTGAATGAATGAAGTTACCTTGGTAGAGAAGTTTCAAGGGCAGGAATATAGCAATAAGGGAGTTTCTATAGCAGGCATTCTGGGATCAGCTGGGGTCAGCTGTTTGTAGGCGGGTTCTGTCTCCACTGAGCGTGTCAAACGGACAAGAGACAGGGAGTATTGTAGGGGAAGAAATCACTTTGAACCTCTTTGTAGGAACCCCAGAGGCCTGGCGTGTGATGATGTCCCTCAAGTCAGGCTTGCTGGCAGAGAGCACCTGGGCCCTGGACACCATCAATGTCCTGCTTTATGATGATAGCACTGTGGCCTCCTTCACCCTCTCACAGGTAGGACTACATTGGCTGAGCCCTCAGGGGCCCTTCACCATGACATCTGCATGACATCATAACCCTACCTCAGCGTCTGTCTGGGAGTGATTTTCCTCCTTGATCCAAACAGGTTTGTTGATCTGTAGAGCGTGACCTCTGCCTTTTCTTTCACCTCTTTCATCCAGTTGCCTGGATTTCTGGAACTCATTGTGGAATACTTCAGAAGGTGCCTGATAGAGATGTTTGGGATTCTGAAGGAGTATGAAGTGGGAACACCCGGACAGAAGACCCTTCTGGGACCTGCACCAAGTCAGAAGGAGGAGGATCCTGCCCACCTGGAAGAGATGGATCAACCTGAGGCAGAACTGGCAGAGGAGGATGAAGGGGCAGCAAATGATGAGGCACTTCTCAGTACCACTGAGGAGGCGGAGCCAGACAACATCAGGGAGGAGCCTCCAGGTGAGCCAGATTTAAAAGGGATGGATGAGGAAGAGCATGAGGAGAAGAGCAAGGACTTCTCAGAGGGAACATGTCCCCTGGAGCCCCGGCCAAAACAGGCTAGCAGGTATGACAAATTCCCACTGAAGGTGGAGGACAAGGACTGGGATGGGCCACACGAAGACCTGCTAAATGGGGAGGGCTTCACCAGCGGGCTGCTGCACTGGCAGGCAGGTGGGGGGGACTCCACTGCCCACATCCAGACCCACTTTGAGAGAAAGACCAGCAGCCTGCGGGGCAGGGAGGAGGAGTCGGAACCAGCAGAGACCAGTGAGAAAACTTGCCACAACAGGGCACCCTGGTGGCCACCAGTTTCCTTCGAGTTCGACACCCTGGAGGATGAACCACGTTGCCGAGACGATGCCCCTCTCTCTGTTGCTGCCAACTGGCAAGACTCTCTGGCACGGCGGTGCACCTGCATCTCCAATGTTGTGCGCGGCCTCTCCTTCGTACCTGGCAATGACACCGAGATGTCCCGGCATCCGGGCCTGGTGCTGATCCTAGGCCGGCTGGTGCTGCTGCACCATGAACACCTTGAAAGGAAAAGGCCTTTGCCAATTCGCCGCGATGGAGACAGGGATGGCGACGAGGAGGACCACGGTCTGGCCTGCAGCAGAGATGAGTGGCGTTGGGATTGCCTCGCCACGCTGCGGGAGAACACCATGGTGACCCTGGCGAACATTGCCGGCCAGCTGGATCTGTCACTCTACCCAGAAAGCATCTGTTTGCCTCTCCTGGATGGTCTCCTGCACTGGATGGTGTGCCCCTCAGCGGAGTCCCGGGACCCGTTTCCGATGGCAGGGCCTTACTCTGCACTCACCCCGCAGCGGCTTGTACTGGAGTGCATGTGCAAGCTGAGTGTTCAGGATGGCAACGTGGACCTCCTGCTGGCCACGCCGCCCACGAGCCGGCAGCAGCGGCTCTACACAGCTCTGGTGCGGCACGTGGGCGAGCGCCGCAGCCAGGTGTGCCGCGAGATGGCAATGGCTGTTCTGTCCAACCTGGCCCGTGGCGACCCTACAGCAGCCCGGGCTATAGCCCTGCAGCGGGGCGGCGTAGGCAGCCTGCTGGGATTTTTGGAGGACGGTGTGGCCGTGGCGCAGTACCAGCACGGTCCCCACGGGCCGCCGCACCCCGAGCCGCCCAGCGTCAGCATGATGTGCCGGGCTGCCAAGGCGCTGCTGGCCATGGCTGAGGTGGAGGAGAACCGGCCCGAGTTTGTGCTGTACGAGGGCCGGCTGCTGGACATCGCCGTGTCCTCGGTGCTGAACGCCGCCGTCTCCAGCATCCTGTGCCAAGTGTTATTCAAAATCGGCCGCTTTTGACTGGCAGCTTGACAGCCCGCCGGCGCCTCTAAGAGCAACTGTCACATGCAATTGCTGGTATTATATTTTTATTTAAGGGAAAAAAATAACATAAAAATGTTTTATATATGTATAAATAAATATATAAATATATATAAATAGCTCCCCAGCCCGATTCACGGTTTAATTTTGGAATTTTTAAAATAATTTTAATACAGATATTTAATACTTGCTGTGGTATGTGTTTTTAATATTTTTCCTGTCTTTTTTTTAAGAAGTTGATTTGAACCAGAGTTGATAAGTGCTCCTTTTCGTTGTCTCTTATATGTATGTCTCTTGTTTATATAATTGTTCTGAATGAGTTTGCTTTCAATTATTAATAATTTAAATTGATACATATTGTGGATGGTTCTTCTGCCACATTATTGAGAAGAAAAATGATTTTACTCGTATAAATATACCCATGTTTAAGAAAGGCTTGTGCAATAGGAATCATGGCAGGTTGGCATGGTAACAGGCTGGCTGTCAGTTAAGTGTGTGTTTGTTCCTTCCTACACCATGCAACACAAAATCAGTGTTGCATCTGCCTGTCAGTCAAAGAAAAAAAAAATACTCCCTTCTCCACTCCTGCAACAGTCTCTTTAGTACTTGTATTACGTTTATTTTGTATTCGCCAGTGGGCTGAGATGTAAATAGATCTTGTACATTGAACAAACATACCCTTGTTTTATTCTTTGTATTTTGTTGTTTTTAGTTACCTGCATCTTTTTTTTCCAGGTGATATGACTACAAAGTGACAGTAGTTGTTAATTCTAAATATTATTTGCTGTTACTGTTAATTTTATTTAGTCTATGTCATTGTTTGGGTTCACATCCTAAAACAAGGGAGGGCAGAGTCGTATCCTGTGTGTAAGTTCCTGTGCTCTCAACACAGGTGTGTTCAGCTTTGTGAGCCCCATGTGGGACGTGTTTCATTTTGGGGAATAATATATAAGGTTATAAAAGACAGACATCTATCCTATCCATTTTTTTTTTAAATTCCCCGCATCTGATGCGGAAGAGGAAAACTATCCTGGGATGATGACAGAAACCAATTAAAACTGAACAGGACAAAAAAAAAACCTACACCGATATCTGTTAAGACTGGCATCTTCTTTTCACTCATCCACACATTGGACATTTATTCAATACAAAATCTTTATACTATATGTTCCACGTCAAAAAAATAAATGTACATTAAACCTTGTTAAGCACTGTGTAGGATGTGTTTGTTGCTCTAAGTTAACCTGGAATGATACCATGCTCAGGCTGTATGTAGACCGAGTGATGAAAAAGATCTAGATTTTGTTTGCCAGAGGTAACTACTGGTCAAGAATGTACATAAACCAATATAGCATGATATAACTCCACTAGCTCCATCCCAGTCACATGGCTTAGCATGTGAACAGATATGTCCAGAAACCAGTGAAGTCCAGCACATCTGACTAATCATGTGACTTAGAAGTGCATGACTTCACAAGAGTTTGCACGCTGCACCCTGAAATCACTAAGCAAAGGTTTGTTATGGTTACTATATACTACATACAAACTGTCTGGGAGTAGCTTCACGTGCACCTGAATGAACCTGTTGTTTGATTTATATATAGAAGGAATGGTGAAAAAGATATATCCAGTGGTATATTTTGGATTGTTTCTCAGACGAGTGTGACCTCAGCGTGAAGGTGTGCTTCAGTGATCAGCAGAGATCTGTCATCTGGGGCCATCTTTAGCAAATAGCTTGGTGGGGAGAAGCCAGACAAAACACTGCATGAAAAATACCTATTAAAAGCAGAGTACCCTGCCCAGTATAGGGCTACCGGGAGGCAGACCTGGGGATGGTGCTCACCAGTGTGGAGAAATCAGTATAAAACAGTGACCGGTGATGGTGTCACCTCCAATAATCCTCTGCAGGTATAAAGCAGTCCCATTCCTTTGTTCATTTCAGATTACCTTTGTCAAGAATGTATATTTAACACAATGCAAACCCAGGGGAATTAAACACTTAGAATGTCACAGGCAACGATGCTCACAAAATACAATGAAATCTGTTTTTCAGCAGCAACTTATTTGCAACAAATATTAAAGCAGAGTGTGACTTTTTCAAACTCAGAGCTACAGTGAGCAGGGATAGATGCAAATATACTTTTAAAGGAAAGTGTCCGTCCATCACTTGATGTGCTGAGCCTGTCCACCTGATCAAAAGTATCCCAAAGCAAGGTCTTGGACATAAAGTCTATTAGAAAGAAACTCAAACAACAAAAATCCCAAACTGCCAACCAGAAAACGCCACAGGTCTGGAGGGCTGACTGGATGAAATGACGACAATGTAATTGCCAACACTGCACCTCTAATAACACAAACTTTAAGGGAGGAAATCTGATCCCCAGGTAGTCCGGTCTCCTGTGGTAGCGTGTAGCGTCCATCCAACCTGTTACTTTGACTTGGAGAAAGACTCCCAGTTCATAGGGTTTGTGTTGACTTGTGTTTCTGTTTTGGGGATCGTTGGAAAGATTGACTGCATCTTCTGCTTGAACTCTGCTAGCTGTGTAGACAAGAACAAGGATGTCCGTTACACACAGACCCACAAACTTCATTTCACCAGTTTTGTGCTGCTGACTCCCATCCATCCCATCCATCCTGGCGTTGAGATGGCCACTCACGCTGTGGACGCCCAGGGCCTTCCAGACAGCAAAGCTGAGGAGGCCCACCCCACAGCAGGCATACAGCGAGCCCCAGCCCAGTGCCCGGAGGGCCAGTGATGCCCCACTCTCCGGTACTGCCGCTGTGCCTGCCAGGCCCTGGGGACAGAGAAGGTAAGAGGCATGGCTTTTGAAACCATCCTGACTTAGGGCTGGTGGATATGATGATATACAGCTGTGGCCAAACGTTTTAAGAATGAGACAAATATTAATTTTCACAAAGTCTGCTGCCTCAGTTTGTATGATAACATTCTGGAGTATAGGCAAATTGCTACGAAGAATGATCAGATGAATTGCAATTAATTGCAATCTTTGCCATGAAAATTATATTAATCCGAAAAAAAAACCCCATTTCCATTGCATTTCAGCCCAGCCACAAAATGACCTACTGACATCATTTCAGTGATTCATTAACATAGGTGGGAGTGTTGATGAGGACAAGGCTGGAGATCACTCTGTCATGCTGATTGAGTTAGAATAGCAGACTGGAGACTTTAAAATGAGGGTGGAGCTTGAAATCATTGTTCTTCCTCTGTTAACCATGGTTACATGTGCAGTCATCATTGCTTTGCACACAAAGGGCTTCA
>JABJVO010000256.1:0-14349 GCA_026770805.1 Boulengeromyrus knoepffleri
GCTGCCCCCCTCCCCCCTGCCCACCACCAGCCTATCAGTGCTATATCCCAGCAGTTTCTCAGTGCTGCTCTTGGCTGTGCTCAATCTCTCAGATTGTACCAAATGAGAGGAGATGATCTCTTACATTCTGTTGGTGAGGTCAGGTCAGGTAGGGGAGCATGCACTGATACAGCGCGTTGCTGCACCAACCACACAGCGAAACTCCTCGGGATCCCAGCCAGTGTTCCCCCAGGCAGACACACGGTCCAGTCCCATCCTCCAGAAATGGCCATCCATCTGCCACAGCCAGGTGTTACGTGGGTGTCCCCTTGGCCTGGTCCAGCCTCTTGGGTCCTCAGCAATGAGAATCCTGCAAGCCATGTCACCCT
The DNA here is from genome assembly GCA_026770805.1 of Boulengeromyrus knoepffleri. Lineage (NCBI taxonomy): Eukaryota > Metazoa > Chordata > Actinopteri > Osteoglossiformes > Mormyridae > Boulengeromyrus > Boulengeromyrus knoepffleri. The sequence goes on from JABJVO010000256.1 coordinate 369, forward strand.
CAGGGAAACGCGCCACAAGGCCGTAATGCCGTAACTGGTGCTCCCTCACAATGCAGGTAACGTGCCTCTTTCGGGACTCCTCTAGCAACCGCTCATTTGACACAAAGTCAAACCAGCGGTACACAAGGAGACACAGTATTGAAAGAGCCCAGTCTTTGTCTCAGCTCATTGGATAGCGTCCATATCTCGCAGCCATACAGCAAGACAAGGAGCACCAGGACTCTAAAGACTTGGACCTTCATCCTCTTGCAAAGATATCGGATGTGCCACACATGTCTTTCCAGCGATCTCATGATCCCACCATGCTCTTCCAATCTGTCTGCTGACTTCACAGGAAGAGTCACCAGAGACATGAATGTCACTGCCAAGGTAGGTAAATCTCTCGACAAAGTCGACATTCTCCCTACATACAGACACACTACTGATGGCTGTGCCTAAGAAGTCATTAAATGCCTGGGGCCGGTTGCACGAAAGACCTTAAGTTAAGATTTTCCTTAAAGTCAGAGTTAAGGTCTCCTTAAAATAAAGTTGGTTGCACAAAACACCCTTAAGTCTCCTCCTTAAGGTTTCCTTAACATTTTCTCTTAAGTATTTAAGTTTTTCTCCTTATCTTGGTCTCATACTTAAGGAATCCCTTAACGGTTGTACAAAAGACCTTAGCAACCAAACTAAGGGAAAGAAATTAAGGTACCTCTAACCGTACCTTAACTGCAACATTGCCAAGTTTATGATAATAAATAACGAAAATGAACAAATCCCAAAAAGAGTGTTCCGCAACCGGGAGAACCCCTTAGATATGCTTAATGATGAGCAATTGATTTTGCTTTATAAATTTGACCAGCAGTCAATTTATGATTTGTCCGACTGTCTACAGTTGGATCACTCCACAATCTGAAGCTCTGCTCTCCCAGCTGCGTTGCAGTTAATGACTGCTCTGTGGTTTTATGCTATGGGCTCGATCGTTCCGGGCTGTAATAGGCAATGTATCTCATGTCCACAAGTCAACAGTGTGCCGTGTCATTCATCGTATTCCAAACGTCACTGCCCATCTGTTGAACACCGTAGTGAAATTCCCATCTAAACAAGAAGAGGATGAAATAGCAACACACTTCATTAATGTAGCCGGGTTCCCAAGAGTGTGCGGGGTGATAGATCATAGATGGGACCCACATCAGGATTCAAGCTCCCGTACAATATGAAGATCAATTTATTAACAGAAAAAAATCAATATTCAATCAATGTCCAGTTAGTTTGCAATCATGAACATAAAATAACTAACGTTGTAGCACAATGTAGACTTCTTGAATTAATTTTCATTGCAATTTCCTCCCACATTCATTGTTTTCTGTTTGCTGTTATTTGCGGATCAAATTTACTTTTTAATATGTTCTTTCTTTTATTGTATTCCTCCAAAATTCCTTTTCTCACTTTGTGAGTAACTTTGTGAGGCGATAACGGGTATCACAAGCAGATGCAAGTGCAAGCATATGAACGGTCTCCATGGAAATGGGACAATTTTACTGCTGTAAAACATCTTTCCATGTTGTAAATCCCTTAATGTTTTTCATTCATCCAACACCCTTAAATAAATAGCTTAGCTAAGGATAAATTAAACCTTATGTGTCATACTTAAGGATAAAACTTAAGGTATTTTGTGCAACCGGCCCCTGGATCTTAGTCTTTATCCAGGACACCCGCAATCCCAGACACTCAGACTCCTCCCTCAGTCTCTCGAGGGCCTTGATCAGAGCCACCATTGACTCCGCTAAGATCACCACATTGTCAGCAAAGTCAATATGAGTAAATCTTTCTTCACCAACAGACACCCCACAGCTGCTGAACCCCACAACCCTGCCCAACATCCAGTCCGTACAAGCATTGAACAGAGTAGGAGCAAGGACATTGTCGATGGTAGACTTCTTAGGTGTAAAACCAGACTGCTCCGGTCTCTGACAGGCAAGCAAGTGATTACAGATCCTGTTAAAGATGACCCTAGCAAGGACCTTACCCAGCACTGAAAGCAGTGTTATCCCCATGTAGTTGCCATAATCCAGACGATCACCCTTCCCTTTCCAGATAGGGACTACAAGTCCCGTTTTCCAGTCAGTTGGGATGACACCTGATTCCCAAATGGAAGCAAAGACTGCCTGTAATGCCAGGAGGACAGCCTTACCACCAGCCTGGAGAAGTTCACCCTGGATACCACAGATTTTTGCGGCCTTCCCTAGCCCCAGCTGATTCACCACCCATGCAACCTCAGTGAGATTGGGTGGGTCACAGCTGATCGGAGGATCAGCTTCGAGAACCATGGACTCACAGATGTCCAACATCCTGGCTGGAGGGTCAACTTTAAAGAACTGCTAAAAGCAGCCAGCCCAGCAGGTCATAACAGAAGTCATCCGTAAGGACCATTTCATCACCCGCCCTGAGTGCAAGTCTCCGAGGAATAGATTCAGATGTGCGTAATACTTCAATTTTTCTGTAAGTAGGACATGGGTCACTAGACCACAGATGGTTTGTCACCTGCTCACAGATTCCTCTAACAAACACCTCCTTATCTGCCCTTAGAGCCCTCACAGCCATCCTCTTCAGTTCCCAGCACAGACTGGAGCTGCCACCAAGACATGCGCTGCAACTCCTCTCGATAATATCCAGGGTGCTCTGCAAGATGAAACACCTCCTTCTGGGAACACCGGCAACACCAACACAACCCTCGACAACTTTCAGGGTCTTATCACGGATGGTCTCCCACATCACATTAGAGTCAGCAGTTGCACCCAAGTCTGCAAATTCCTCACACAAACAGCATGCAAACTCATCAGAAACAGCCTGATCATAGAGTCTGGCTAACTCCAGTCTAATTCTCCTAGTAGGTGGTAGCCTACTGGAACTAAGCGTAATCTTCAGAGTAGCAACAACAAGTCCGTGGTCAGAATTCACAAACTGGGCACTTCTGTAGACCCTGCAGTTCTGCGGGAGACTCCAGCGTCTGCCCACAAGGATGCGATTGATCGAAAAGAAAAGTCCCTTTATCCGTCTTTAAAACAGAGAAATGCTGGGACAAACTGTCAATCAGACAGTGTACACTAGAAGCATGCTCTTATTTCCATGTTTTTACAAACACTCTTTGCCTAGTTTCTCACAATATTCAAGGCCCAACATTTTGAGCAGACAAGCAAAGCTTTCATGCTGGCATTGTCTGAACGGGGTGTGCTGATGATTGTCATCAAAGTAGAAACCTGCAAAGCTCTTAGTCCTGGTGGTATCCCTTCCTGTGTTCTAAAGAAATGCGGAGTTGCACCCTGTTTTTGCTGACATCTTCAGTGTCTTCTTGTCCCCATGCACTGTCTGTTGTGCTTCAAAAGGACTACTAGAAGACTAATTATTGCACCACTGCAGAAAGCATTAAAGGTGTCATATCTGGATGTCTACCAGCTAGTGTCACTGATCCTCAGGGGTCATGAAGTGCATGGAGTTCTGGAGCTCATCAGAGGCCTCGTTCTGGACTTTCTCAATCCCCCGCAGTTGACATACCTGAGGAACAGGTCAGTGGAAGATACTGTCTCCCTGGTTCTTCACATCACCTTAGGATATCTGGACAAGAGTAACAGCTACATCAATATGTTATTCATTGAATTCAGCTCAGCCTTTATTTCCATCATTCCTGGCAATTTGGTGGAAAATCACTCTGGGAATTGGGCTTGAAAAACTACATCTACAGCTGGGCCTTGGTCTTCCTGATAGAAATGCCCCAAGTGGTATGGAATAGGAATCAAATATCATCCTCTCTGATCATCAAGAAGGGGATCCCAAGAGCTGCTGCCCAAGCCCAAGACTGTACTCACTTATTAATGATGACTGTGTAGCCAAGTTGAAACCACATTGTCAAGTTTGCCAATGACACCATAGAAATTGGTCTCATCCTAAATATGGATGAATTTCTCATACAGAAATGACATGGCAGAGCTGGTACAGTGGTGCCAGAGCAAGAATTTCACTCAGGACATCAATAGAACAAAAGAGATTGTGGACATCAGGAGGCATAATAGGAGTTACGCACTGAACACCACTGATGACTCTTCAGTGGAAACTGTTAGCAGCCACAGGTTGCTCAGTCTGCAGATCTGAAACAGACAGAGGATAGAGAACCCTGGAGCAATCCTCGTGAAAGCTGATCAGCAGCTTTACTTCCTGATGAAGCTAAGGGCATGAGTAAAGTGGTACTAGAGTCTACTACAGTACTGTTGAAAGTGTCCTCAACTATGGTATTACAGAATTATACAGTGCAACTCAGGCCAGGAAGGCTATACAAGGGGTTATGAGGTCAGTCCGGATGATCATTGGAGCTTGTCTCCCATTTTTCACCAACCATAGTTGCAACAAACCACAGAGTATATTGCAGAACCTAATTCACCTTGGCCATGAGATATTCTCACTCCTGAATAATAGTAGAAAGCCTACAAGATCAGAATCCTCAATATCAGACTCAAGAATACTTTCTTTCCCCAAGTTGTCCGCATCCTGAATACCTAAGCCAGTCCACTGCAGTATTACTGTGCTCTGCACTTTATGTAAATATTAATGTCTCTACGTCTCACTCAACTTCACTGTGCTATTGCTGTGGTCACAGCAAATCGCTGGAGTTGAAAAATCTGGAGTTAAGTTAAAAAGTGTAAAAGGGTTACTTTATTGGAGTTAGATTTTTTACTTTAACTACTATTTCTGTTGAGGAATACTCCCATATCACATACTATTAGAGAGTTAAAATTATCAGGTGTTTGTGGGCGTGTTTTACACTACTTTTGGAGTTAATGGTTTTGGTTCTTGGCAGTTTCAGCACAGTGGTCGGTGCAACTCTTGAGGTAATTTGTCAAACACTATTTTTAAAATGTCGGTATTTGTCACTAAAACGTATTTAAGTTGATGGTTTAACGTCATTGGTTGTTTCGAGCTTTGGGGTTAAAGTTCGGTGGTGATTGCGGCGCATGTGTGCTCCTGATGTAGTTGGTTTGGTGCTTCTTTTTTTGGCGCTAGTTTTGTCGGACACAACGTTAGCTACGTGTTTTTTATTCACTGTGTTTCTGTCAAAGATTTTTCGTCTTCAAACTGTGTTCTGAGCAACGGATAGGAAGAAACGGAAAGGAGTGCTGAGGAGGTGAGAGAGTTTATTTATTTTTATTTTTCTGGTGCATGATTTTATCCCTCAGATGCAACATGTCTCAGTTGTTAATGAGAATGGTTGACTCTATAAGGCCCTTTTCACAAGAGTGTTTGACTTAAATTTTTCTTTTACAAAAAAAAAAGAATGAGCTTTGAGTGCCCTACACATTAAAGTTACGTTTGGTAAGGAGGCTTGATTTGACTTCAATATAACATTACATTCATGTTCGTACATTTCGGCAGAAATTGACGCCAAGTAAAAGTTGTAGGCGATGCCGAACTAACGCGCATGTTTAGGATTTAAGCACTTTTATGATACATCCGTTTGTTTTTGACCATTAGATATTACTTTAAATTATATTTTCCCATTATCCTAGGCGATCAAAATGTTGATAAAGGTACAACGCGGAAGAAAAAAGAAGTATGTGAAGCTGCAAGAAGCTTCATTTTCCATTTTTCTCTTTGCCGGTGGGTTTATGTCTTGTATTAAGCGAATCCTAAAGAAATGGTAATTTTGTAATTTGTGTGCTGGTTATATGCTTCAGTCCATCAGAAATTTCTCATACCGGAGGATGAAGTACTTAAAGTCACAGATGACCAGGGAATAGAAGTGGATGAAGATCTTTTTACAGAACTTGCAGCAATCAAAGAAATGTGCTTTGTTGTCTACACTGATGACAGTAAAATGTTTTACACATGCTTTAAGGGAGTTTTATTTTTGACTGAGTGTTAACAATCCCAAAATATGTGTGTGTTAACTTATATGTGTTATGTGAATTGTAGAGCTTCCATTACATGAATCTTCCAACTCTTCTGGGTGTTCAGACCTGACAGGTTTTGGTGACAGCTCCACACCAATGGAATATGTGACTCTTGGTAAGCAGAGTTATAGGTGATGTTCATGCTTAGACTTGAGCCAGGAATTTTGATAGCTTTTTTGTAGCTGATTGTTGGTTTATACCCCATACTCATTAGTATTATCATCATTATGTTTTGTGTCTGTGTGCACAGTCTTCAGATTTGACTACCCTGCAGCCAAGGGATATTGAGTGCTCCTCTCCAAGTCTGTCTGTCTCAAGCAGTCTAAGCAGTGACACTTCTTGTCAAATGATAAAACCGTTGATGGACTGTGTTCATGCAAGAAATGTAAGTTTATGACAGATTGCTGTGAAAACCCATTTGTGAACTAGTAGGGTTTGTGTAAATATTTCAAATAAAATGCATTATGCAAAGAATTAATTGTATTGACAGTAAAATGAATATCTAAGTAGATCTTAGTAGTACGGTAAACATGATGTTTTTCTTAATTTGTTTAATTTGTTAAGAGTCTGGAGCAAATTCTCACATCAAAGCCAGCAGGGATAACTGTGATTAAGGAGTATGAAGAGACTGGAAGTTTGAAAGATTCCACCAGGCGATTAATGGTGAACTTTATTGTAGCTCACATGCATGAAAAAGAGGGGTAAGAATCTTTTAGACGACATGATTTTTTTTTTGTTTTGAGAAGACAAGAATGTCAATACAAAAACGTATTTACTACTGCAGGAGAGCTATTAGAAAAGCAACAAAGGAGTTTCATGCCCTTGGGATTGTGTCACTGTTCCCATCTTTAAAGGACCCATACTATAAAAGGGGATATGTGAGTTAACCTTCCAACAATCAATTGAAGAATTTTGGTTGCGTATTTGCTATGTAATCATCATAAACATAAAACATGCTCTTGAGCGATGATAAGGTTTATAGTTTCCAACATGATTTACCATTTTCCCCAGGAACAATATTATGACATTCAGAGCAACAAAGGCTTTCTTGAGTGGCGTGTAAAGACTGTGCAACGTCGATCCAGAACTTCATCTACATCACAGAACAGAGTGCAGCTAAAAGGAGGTCCCACAACATCAAGAATATTTGGTACCTTAGATGACCAGCGAACAGGAGATTAATGTATGGAAGCAGTGTCTCTTCTGCACCACACAACTGACCATGATTTAGTGCTCCAGAAGATGAGAGAAACCTTCCAGTACCGTCAGCAGATTCTCCACGACCCACATCACTCTGCTGATTTACTACAAATGTTTCCTCATTTTTTGGATGTTAAGGGACTGGTAGGTATTAAAGACAGCCTTCATTGTAAATGTTCATTTTATTTTAGGTGACTCAAATGTCCTATCCTTATAAATTAGATCTTGCAAGACTTCTCGCTGATGTTTGGAACAGAGGTTGCTTCAAGGTTTCTGGAAAAATGGAACACAAGTTTTAAAGACAGAGTCATCTGTGAGGCCAGGAACCTTAATGAGACTGCTCTTCTAAGACAACATCTGAAATCTGCCCTGAATGATGAATCTGATACTGTAGATGATCCAGGTGTCAAAATAGTGATGCAGTAGTCAAAGTCTCAGGTTGCACAATATATTGTTTGGTTTTTAGTTGCCTCAGTGTGCATTAACTAAGACTAAAAACCATTTTACTACACCATTTTAAGATCCAGGCTATTAAAGAAGTACTAGAATACATCAGGATTCTTTTCATTTCTGAAAGGCTTACACCTTATTGGGGTTGTGGGGACCAGAGCCTATCCTGAGACTACGGGGGTGAGGCAGTGACCACCCTGGGTGGTCGCCAACACACACTCACACAAACACACCACATGGGGCCAATTTAGAGGCACCACTTAAACTATAGTACATGCTTTTGGACTGTGGGAGGAAACCAGAGAAAACACAGGGAGAACACACAAACTCCACACAGAGAGGCCCTACAGCCAACCTGGGCCCTTCTTGCTGGGAGACAACAGTGCTAACCACATTCCGAATTCATGAATGTTTAATATGTGAATTACAAATGTTTCAAAGATGTTAATTCAGATTTTTGTTGATTTTGAAGACTGTAGTCTGACAAATTTGTTTACCCTTGTTTTCATAAATTACTGAAACCTACAGTATATTCCCATTTTGGAGACACTCAAATTCATTTTTAAAAATAAAAACATTTCTGAGATGATGCAAACATGTACTCAGTCTAACAGATATGAAGACTTCTGTGATGGAAGCTACTTTAAAAGTCATGCTCTTTTTTCAGTTAATAAGTTTGCTCTCCAAATTCAGTTGTTTTGTGATGAATTTGAATGTGCAAATCCACTTGGGTCTAAAAAAGGCATACATAAAGTTGGCTGCTTTTACTTCATTCTTAGAAACCTTCCCCCCAAGATGAATTCTGCCCTTATGAACATCCATTTGGTATCATTGTTTCATGCACAAGATGCAAAGAAATATGGGATAGATGAAATTCTGAAACCATTAATAGGGGACTTGAAAATATTAGAAACTGTTGGGGTTGCTGTCCCATTTGCTGAAGAACCTGTATGTGGCACATTTGCTCAAATTACTGGTGATAATCTAGCTATACATAGCCTTCTTGGGTTCCTGGAGTCATTCAGTGCAAATTATGTCTGTCGCTTTTGCTTAATTAATAAATCTTTAGCCCCGTCAGTTTTCTCTGAGGATGACCCGCTCTTGACATTAAGATCTCCACTTCTGAATGATCAACATCATGCCAATTTGGTAGATGATCCAACACTTCCCTCTACATTTGGCATCAAAAGGAAAAGCACACTTAACACTTTGCAGTATTTCAATAGTGCAGAAAACTATGCTGTTGATGTCATGCATGATATTTTGGAAGGGGTTGACCAATATGAGATAAAAATGCTTTTTGAATATTTGATTGAATATTTTATCTCTAAAGAACACTTGTTAAACAGGATATATGCATTTAATTATGGCTATTTGGAAAATAAAAACAAGCCAACAAATATTAACCTTGACTATGGAGGACAGGGAATAGGATTAAATGCATCACAAACATTGTGCTTAGTGACCAACATACCCTTAATTGGTATCAGAGGATGATTTGCACTGGCGCTTGTTGCTCTTGTTGCTGAAAATAATAAACATTGTGTTCTCATACTCAATCACAGAGGGGATGACAGTGTATTTAAAGCACCTTATTATTGAACACCATCAACTATTCAAAAAACTGTACCCATCAAAAAAACTGCTTCCAAAACATCATTTCATGGTTCACTACCCACAATGCATTAGAAAGATTGGACCACTCATTCATATCTGGACCATGAGGTTTGAAGCGAAACATAATTTTTTTAAAGATTGTGTTAAGAACTTCAAAAATTTGACGCTATCACTTGCAAATAAATACCAGTTTGCAGTAGCGTATCACTGGGAATGCTTGACTTTAAAAGCAGTTCAGTCTGGTCCAGTCAAAATGTGTTCACTTGAAACACTGAATTTTACAAAAGATTTAACGGCATATCTTCATGTTGATACACAAGTCACTGTCAGCCTCACAAATTGGGTAAAATGTAATGGAGTTGAGTATCGGGTTGGACTTTGTTTGCACAGGCATTGATGAAGACATGTTAGTTTTCAGCAAAATAACTTCAATAATCTTGCACAATGATAAAGTTGTTTTTGTTTTGATTGAGCATGAAACTTATTTTCATGACCATTTTCATGCTTTTCTGGTGAGTGAAGTCAGACCCCGAAAGATGCTGGTTACAGAAAGAGAGAGAGATTAAGACATTTCAAATGTTTTGATGCCCAAATGTTATATGGGTGTGATTCACAGTTTTATATTGTGTCAGAGTGTTGTATTATCTGAAGTATTGTTGAGTAAGCATTGTAAATGTTTCTGCTCATTGTTATTTGCCCATGCAGTGCCATAACATAACATGCCATAACATTTTGAATGGGAATGTTTTGCTGCTGTGATACTGTTTAAAAACGGTACTTCATTTTGAAAAGGTATTCAATCAGTATGAATTTGTTAAATAAAAAAAGTGTATAAAAGTATATGGTGCTCAGTGTATTTATTTTTATATAAATTAACGTCTTAAATAATGCGTCTAAAAAGGCTTACATATATTTGAAGTGTTGGCTTTTAACACTGGTAAATAAATAGTTATTATAACAATTAACTAAGTTTTAGAGTTACAGTTTACTCTGTGTAGGATTAGAGATCAACTCCAAAAACACCCTTTTATTCTAACTCTGTATTATACACATGTACACTTAGATTGAGTTGATTTTGACTCATCAGGAGTTTATTCCAAAGACTTGGAATAATTTGCTGTGTATAAACAGTATTCTCACATATGTGTCCCTCATCTCCAGGTGGGATAGGGCAGTATGAAGAGTCAGGGCTATGGAATCGTCGGTGGACCTGTTATGGTGTTATGAAAATTGCAATGGATCCAGTGAGTCAGGGAGCGCAGAGCAGATGAAGTCCCTGACCAGCCTCTCAAAGCATTTGCTTAAAATGGAGCTCAGGGCAACTGGTTGCCAGTCATTCAATGATGAGATATTTGAAGACTTGGGTACAGGGACGATGGTGGCCAATTTGAAGCAGGCAGAAACCACAGACAGGGTTGGAAGATGTTCATGAACACTCCAGCCAGCTGAGATGCGGATGACCTGAGGATATGACTGGGGATTCCGTCAGCGCCAGCAGCTTTACGAGGGTTCACTGAGCTGAAGTTCTCACGCACATCCTTCCTTGGTTTTGCAGTGTTCGCGGTGTCGAATCAAGCAAAAAAACAGTCCTTCGCACAGAGAGGCTGTGATCTGTGGCGTGTTGTTTTCCCTTTTGACATCTGTGATGGTGTTTAGTTCATGCGACATTCTCCTGCGGTTATTGAACTGTGATTCAACACAGTCTCTGTACTCACATTTCACTGTTTTTATGGTCTTCTGGAGTTAGTATCCTGTAGTATCGTAGCATGCCTGTAGTCCGAATGCATTTCCAGAAGCAAAGGCAGAGTTCCGCGTTGCTAATGCTGTGCGAACATTACTGTTGATCCATCGTCCATGTACTTCTTGATCAATCTGCAGACTGATTCTGCATATTCGTCGATGCTGTCAGTGGCTGTCTGAAACATGTCCCAGTCCGCGTGATCAAAACAATCCCGTAAAGCGGATGCAGATTGGTCCGTCCAGTGATGCACCGCCCTGAGGGTTGGTGCTTCCCGTTTCAGCTTCTGCCTGTAGGCAGGCAGGAGCTGAATGGAGCTGTGATTTGATTTGCTGAATGGAGCACCGGAAAGGCCTTTGCATGCATCCTGGAAGGGGGTGTAAGAGTGGTTCAGGACCCATCCTCCTCTGGTGTTGTGCTGAATGTGTTGATGGAGTTTCGGTAGAAATTTCCTCAGGTTGGCATTGTTGAAATCCCTAGCTGTGATAAACACCACCTCTGGCTGAGTAGTTTCCTGCCTGTTGATCACTCTGTACATTTCCCTGAGTTCCCGGTCAGTATTGGCTTGTGGGGGAATGTCAACAGCCATAATAATGACTGCTGTAAATTCTCTTGGAAGCCAGAAAGGCCGGCACATAAGCATAAGATACTCCAGGTCTGGGGAGCAGAAGGACTTGATCGGGTGCATGTTCGTGCAATCACACCAAGAATTATTGATCATGAAGCACACACCGTCTCCTCTGCTTTTCCCAGTCAGCTCTAGCGACCTGTCCACTTGGTGCACGAAGAACTCCGGTAGTTGAATAGCGGAGTCCGGTATCTTGTCCAACAGCCAGGTTTCTGTGAGGCAGATCACACAGCAGTCCCAGGTCTCTTGTTAGAATGAAAACAGTGCCCGAAGTTCACACGGCTTATTCTCCATAGACTGTACGTTAGCTAGAAGTATGCTGGGAAGCGGTGGTCTGTTAGCGTGCTGTCTTAGCCGATCCAGGACGCTCAACCTCTTGCCTCTTCTTCGGCGTTTACGAGTTCCTGGGGCCCAGGTCAGTGGTGCCTCAGACGAGATGAACAGTGGGTTTCCAAATGGTGGATCCATGTTGCAAAACTTAAACTCCAGAAAATTGTAATTCCAGATTTTATGTCCAGTAGTGTCATGCCCTGCCCGTCCGATCCTCCCATGTGACACAGCCCCCTCGCAACCTCGTGTGGAATCCCCGTGTTACCAGCTGTTTCTCGTTGTTGTTAATTAGTCTGATGTATTTAAGTCTGCGTTTGAGTATGTTTCCCCAGTCCGGTTACTAACGTTATAACGTCATTTTGTGATTTCTGCCTGTTTCTCGGTGCTGCTTGTCTCGGACCTGCTTGTCTTTGCCCTGAATTAAACCCCATGTTTTTCTTGTTTTTTTTTGACAAGATGGCGGTGCGCTAGGACGCAGCGACCACATCGGGCTCCAACCTTGGTGCAATTTTCGTGATTTATTGTGTTTTTGTTCCGCTTCAAAATGGTTATAAAGTGCATCAGAACTATGGACAAACACACTTATGACCTTCATCAACTGCTGCATATTAGAAAATGCCAAAAAACTCGACCAGATGGAGAAACGCTGAAACAACTGCGTCGCCTCGGCATTCTCCGAGCCCCGATCAAGCGGACTGCGATACCACCCAGACCATGCGACCATCTGGAAGCTCGGCGAAAGCGGTGTGCGAGGAAGCGGAAGCGCGGTAAGTGAGCCGGCATCCATGCTAGGCTAAAAGCCAACCATAGCCGACCCGCGCTGCCATCGCTTCTCCTCTCCAACGTTCGCTCCTTGGACAATAAACTGGACTGCGTACGACTGCTCCTGACCTCCTGGAATGAGATAAGGCACTGTTGTGTTTTTATTTTTAACGAGACGTGGCTGCATGACGGCATTGCGGACTCCGCTATCCAGCTGGACGCACTAACCAGCTACCGCGCCGACAGGAACACCTCATCAGGGAAGACACGCGGCGGCGGGCTGTGTGTTTACATCAATAACAGCTGGTGTAGAAATTCTGCAATCGTCTCTGTGCACTGTTCGGAACTCGTGGAGGTTTTAGCAGTCAGATGCAGACCGTTTTACATCCCGAGAGAGTTTACTGCGGTGATCATCATTGCTGTTTACATCCTGCCTAGCGCTAATGCTAAAGCTAGTGCTGCACTCGGTGAACTCTACCAGATTATCAGCAATCTACAGACAGTCCACCCGGATGGCTTCTTCATCGTCGCGGGGGATTTCAACAAAGCTTCACTTAAGTCAGTTCTACCAAAGTTTCATCAGAACATTGACTTTGCAACAAGAGGGGACAATATGCTTGACCTTGTTTATACAAACATCCAGCGGGCATACAAGGCTGCACCCCTCCCCCACCTCAGACAATCAGACCACATTTCCATACTTCTCACCCCAGTCTACAGACCCATTGTCAAGCAGATCAGACCAGCCATCAGAGATTTGAAAACATTGCCCCAGGAGGCCATCTCTGCCCTTCAGGACTGTTTTGACTGCACAGACTGGGAGATGTTCAGAGAAGCAGCCACCTATGAACACTCAGTGGACTTGGAAGAGTACACAGACCCAGTCACTAGCTAGTGACTAGTCACCAAACCATAAACCCTGGTTCTCTGCTGAGCTGCACAACCTGGTGGAAATCAGGGACTCTGCCTTCAAGTTGGAAGACAAAGAGGCCTGTTCTACAGCCAGAGCCAATCTGTCACGGGCCATTAAGGAGGCAAAGCGGGCTTACGCAGAGAAAATCAACAGACACTTCACATCCACAAAGGACACGCGGCGCATGTGGCAGGGCATCCAGATCATCACAGGCTACAAGCCAGCACGTCAAGCCTGCAGCAGTGAGCCCTCCCTGCCAGATGAGCTGAATGACTTCTTTGCACGTTTTGAGACAGAGATCAAGGACCCATTAAAGAAGATGACCATATCACCGAATGACCACGTACTCCGGCTTTCTGCAGGCGACGTCAGAACAACTCTTCGCAGAGTGAACCCGCGGAAAGCAGCAGGACCTGACAACA
>JABJVO010000258.1:0-14321 GCA_026770805.1 Boulengeromyrus knoepffleri
TGGTCAAGACAATCTCCTGAACTCCAAACTGAATGTCAGAATGGGAAAGAAAGGTGATTTAAGCAATTTTGAGCGTGTATATATATACAGTATTTACAGTACTGTCCTTTACATGTCCGTAGGATTGACTCCCTTGGCTACCAACTCTCTTGACTATGTGACCCTAACAACGCTCATCGATCACCCATCCCATTTCTGATTGCCAAGTTTCCCCTGTCTACCGCATTTGAGTCCCCATGTTTCTGTTCAAAAAATTCTATTATTGGTGCTACATCTGACACAGAGATGTAGTTTATATAGGTTTATGTAGGTTTCGTAGATTTAAGGTTGATGTTTTACAATGTATGTCACGATCCTTAAAAAAATTTACTCCAAACAGTACTAGTGAAACAGTCCGTGCCTGTTTTTAAACAGAGCCATGTACCATTGTACCATTGTACCATTGTAATGTTTTACAATGTATGTCACAATCCTTTTTTTAAGGATCGTGACATATATTGTAAAACATTAGAATTAGAATTAGAATTCTAATAGAATAGACATGGGGTGGTAGAATTCTAATTCTAATGTTTTACAATGTATGTCACGATCCTTAAAAAAATTTACTCCAAACTATACTAGTGAAACAGTCTGCGCCTGTTCTTAAACAGAGCCATGTCTGTTTGATTGTAATTATATGACTTTACTGGTGAATATCTAATGCCATTAGTGATGGTTCATATACTGTATGCCAACATTCCAATGGTAGTAAACTGCTAAATTTAACTGTGATCTCTCTCCAGCAGTAATCCCACTCTGTATGTTTAAAGTCACACAACGATCACGGGATACCAAGAGAAAAGAAGATATTGAGGAATCTTTTTTGTATGACAGATAATGGGAATGCATGGCACTGAGGTCATAGCAGGTGTTCAGAGTATGTGTGTCTTTATAAGCAGCAGGCAGATCAAACTGGTTCCAGAGTGCTCTCCCTGTACAAACACACTGAACAAAAACTCCCCCAAGTGGGCTTTGTCACCCTTTCATGCTGCACAGCACCTGCACATGTGCATAGAGGTCTTCTGAGCTGATCATATGGCTGCCTTCTGAGGAGAGGGCTTTGTACAGCCTCATCAGAGGGGTACGGAAGTTCCTGCTGACAGACATAAAACAGCAGCCTACTCCTTTCAGGGACACCTGTCTATTACCCAGCAAGTATTACCCTGCAGTAGCTACTTGGTTGGCAGTAAGTTTTTTAGATTCAATAATAACGTATTGTAGCACAGGTGGGGCGCATTTCCCAGCATGCCCCGCATGCAGTTGTAATTAGCCCTTGTTGTGTTGTTGATGTTAATGGTTACAATTCCTTATTGTTGCGTGCGTGTTTACCCGTGTCTTGTGTGTACCTGTATGATCCTCGTGTGTAATTAGCTTATGTAAATCTCCCACCGTGTGTGTATCTTACAGTTCAGTGTCTGATAACCTTGTGTTTCTTATACATAATCGGTTCGGTGCTCGGTGGGGGGCTGATGTAGTCCTTGTCAGGACTACCAGTGAAGAACGTATTTTCCCTAGCAAGCGAGTCTCTGCATCTCTCTCTGCTCCCGCGATGCCTCAGTCCGCCCGACGCCACAGTATTAAATGCTACTTAAAGGTGTCCAATTAACACAGATTATTGAAAATGAGTCTTTTTTGAAAATAGAATGTTTTCTTCATTTGCAGTATATTAATCAACTTCCAAATAGCCTTTTCTGGAACAGAAAAATTATTAAACTCAACATACAGTACTGGGCAAAAATCTTAGACAGTCAAAGAAAATATTAAAAGCTATTTATCTGAGTAGTAAACGTATATTTACTAAACAAAAACAATTTAACATTAAGACATATGCACACTAATAATAACATAACAAATAATAACAACATTTTTTTTTCTTTGCTCCAAAATTTTCCAGACTTCGTGTAATACATAGTTTTAGCACTGGTCCACTTCCACTGCCATCTCCACCACTGCTGCAGATGTTTTGGTACGGTGATAACTCAAAAACCATTTAACACATCTTTTTCAAACATCGCAGAGGCACTGTATGGGTGCCGAACTGAAACTGAGGAAATTTTGAGACAGACCACCTCAAACTGAAGCAACTGAAGCTGCATAGCGATAGTAGAAGACAAGAGCAAAAAAAGAGTAAAGACAATAACTCAAAAACCATATCACAGAAGTTTTTGAAACTTTGCAGAGGCATTGTGGGGGGGGGGGGGGGCAGAATGGAACTGAGTAAATTTTGAGACCGATCATCCTAAAATTGAAGTAGCACCACATAGTGATGTCACTAAAAGGGCAGTTTTGACACTTGATTATTTTAAGATGATAACTCAAAAAAGTTTTAGATGGATCTTTTTACAACTTTAAAGAGGTATTATACAGGTGCTGAAGTGGAAGTGATTAAATTTTGAATACAGATTAGATGGGTGGACCAAATGACAGGTTTGGCCAGGGAATACAGTGCCGGCCATTTCTGACAGGACCGTATTTAGTTTAATTAATATTAGATTTAATATTAGTCAATTTAATATTAGACAAACATCGGGTGGTATTGGTCAAGTCAAAAAATACATGAACATGTTGGACAGTTACTGCAAATATTGGAGTGATTTTAAGATAAGGTATGCTGACACACTGACACATAAAATCATAGTTTTACAGCACCATCATTTAAACATAATTTTGACTGCCTAAGACTTTTGTACAGCACTGTATGTTACCTGTTCCATGTAAATGTCCTTGTCATGCATTACCTTTTCCGTTAGGGGATTTCCATGACTGATGTAGAGGTATTTTAACCTCTACTTAGCTAACAGGTCTGTTTCTCTTGGGGCTTCCCACCCAAAGTTGACCGGAGGCCTCACCAAGACTGAAAAGCAAATTCCTGAGCACAAAGGCCCAGCATTTTTCTCCATATCATGTAGGCCCTCTGAAAGGCATTATGTTGTGTGGAGGTGCAGCCTCTGAAGCTGGCCTGAATAGACCCTCCTGATAAAGGAGATTAGGTTTCTGCATGAGGCTGAGGGCTTTTGATCAAAGAGTAGGGGTGGGCTATTTTTATCATTATGCATCAGAAATGCAAAGGGGAAAGAGGGGAAAACAAGGTCATTACAAGCGATGAATGTGGCGCAAAGGAGTTTGAATTACCTGTTTGCAACTGAATGTGGCTGAGGCTTAAAACAGTCTCAGGAAAAAGGAGCAGTATCCCAAATGATCTTAAAATTGGCTGTTTTGGGGAGCGGATGGGGATGGGAATTTGCACGATGAGACTCTAACGTGTTTATATGACACAAGTCTGACTTACCATGAAATAGGTGAATTACTATTAGGTGAATTACTATTAATAACAAACATTATTATATTTAGGATAGTAAAGCTTGCATTTCTCAGTACACAAAATTCTGAAAAAGAGTGACATCTATATAATAATCATGAACATGTATAACAGAGTATAACAATGATAAGATTTGAAATATTTGCTTTCAGTCGCACGTGACATATTTAAACAGGAATCTTAACAAAATGAAAAAAGAAAAGACTCTAAGAGTCTGAGATTCACTAAAAACCATCAGTGTATTGTTTTTTTTTTTTTTAATTTACCATATGTGTCTCGAAACCTGTGATTTGTTTAAAATGTGGATTTTGGTATGGTTAGGTTTTTACATCAAAGTAGAGCAACTGCTCTACTGTGAGCAGTAAAATGCAAATACTAAAATCTGCTTGTACTGACAAATCATGCACAAGTAAAGATAATTTTAAGAGCTGCACCATCTCCCATCTGTAGTTTTTTCAGAAGTCACAGTAGTTAAAAAAGAGCAAATCCAGTAACTGTAAAAGTAAATTCAAACATGTGCTCATACTCTGTATTTGGACAAAACTCGAATATAAACCCACATTATGTCAATTTAGGCCCTGGGCTGTTTACAGTGGAGTTCTGCAAGTTCCATGATTATACATTTTCTCTTCTGAGGTTCACTTCTCTCCTATTAACCAGAGATAATTGCTTCCATCAGTGGCTATGTGTCTCATTGTTTTTAAGCAGAGAATATTAAATCCAAGGCAAGTCTTTGTTGGAAAGGCAGAGAGGCGACTGCAGCAGATCACATTGAGCCAAACCCGGGTGGGCTGAACTTCGCCTACCTAGCATGCCTGGGAGGGGTAGGCAGCCAGTTGGCTTTGGGTCCTCTCAAGTCTTTGCCTTAAAAGTGCAGGATTTCTCTTCCACTGTCTTCCAGGATTTTATGCCTGCGCAGAGTTAGGTGTGTTATATAGGCACATGTACAATGCTTTGTGATATAAATGCAATTAAAGTGAATTAAAATAAAATTTTAGTGAAGAGTTTACTATGGTCATTTGGTTTCGGAGATGGGCCATCTTTGGCCTCTGTTCTTGTAATGGTCGGAAGGAACATGCAGGTCTGTAATGGTGGTTTTTCATACCTTCTACTTTGAGGGTTGTGTAAATCTGTCACAGGAATTTTTTCCTGCTAAGAGTTTGCTCCTGGGCAGTATGTTCTCTCAGTGGGTAGTGCTGTTATCTCACACCTCCATGTGTGGCACTCTCCCCGTGTCATTAGGGTGTCCACTTGGTATTTGTCTTTCCTCCTGCAGTTTCCTCCTGAACTGGTGTCTCTAAATTTCCAGTGTGTGGGTGTATGTACCCAGTGATGGACTTGCTTCCTGCCGAGGGGGTACCCCGCTGAGATAGATGCATGGATTTGCTTGTAGTCCTCAGTAGAAACTGCTAATAGTATTAATCAGATAAGTGGTGATAAGCCTTTAAGATGTAAAAAGTGCTTAAACTAAACTTTCTTATTCCTTCTCAAGTTACAGTCATACTAAGGCATGGCTAAGGGTGTGCCTAGTCACACACGTGAAACTAAAATGTGTTTCTATGGAGCAGTACACAGAACAAAGAACAGTTGAGAACAAACACTGAAAAATAAATACTGGGGGAGAAAAAGTAAAGAATAAAATAAAAAAGTAATAAAGTAATAGAATTTAAATGAAAATAGAATAACCAGTACACAGTAATCCACAACAACGCACAACAGTGCAAAAAACACAAGTAAACAGTGCATGTAAACAAACTGTACAAATAACAGCAACAGAGTAGTGCAAATGAGCATTTATCAGTGTTTACAGGGTAGGTGGTAGGTGAGAAGTCTGATAGCCTGGGGGAAACAACTGTTTTGCACCGAATGCTCCGGAACCTTTCTCCAGATGGAAAGGTGTGAATAGGCTGTATGAGGGGTGCGAGGGGTCACATGTGATGGAGAGATCTTTTCTGCTGGAGGGACATGCAGTCTGAGGCTTTGCGGTTCCTGTTCCAGGCTGTGCTATGGCTGGTTAGGATGCTGGTACACGTTACATTATTGTGTTTGAGTTCTTGCAGGCATTGTTTTCTGGCTATGCCACTGCAGTAGCAGAGATTTAACAGCACTGGATTCACATTGCATAACACATTTTACACATCGTAGCCAATTCAAAACAAGGAGTAAAAATGAGGATGGTTATGGCTCGACTTCACCATTTAATAAGATTACTGTCCTTGTCCCAGTATACATGCACTGGAGGGGAATCGATTTATTGACCGAAGTATGCCCGACTCCGCTGCAATATGTGGCGATTTGGCTCCTTTCAGCTTGTTAGTATTGGGCTTTTTTCTGGCTGACCTATTACGTCACTGATGAATAATAATTTTAAGTATTTTAATATACTATGACAGCACGGTATTGGAAAATTTTCAAATATTGCAATGTGATTTTGTTGTATTAAATATTGGGGTATTTATGAAGCAAAAAAGGAGTTCAACATAAATTTTTCGTGAACCCCTGTAGCAGTGATTTACACAGCGAACATGAAGATGATTATGATTGTCTCGGAGAATGCATGCACCGTTCATGCAAAAGTAGCAGAAGTAAAACTTTAAACTGATTTTTAAACATATACTAGATAACAATGAAAAGGAATAATCATTAAAACTGCAAAACTTGCTAAGTTTGTTTCCTACGACAGAGTAAACATGTTTTAGTGAGAATTAAACTCTCTGCACTATATCTGTACCAAAATGTTGATATTCATATCGCACATCATCCAGTCCTATAATATACTTCAGCCTTTTTTTGAATTCAGTCATTGAATGTAATTCACACCGATACCAGTTTTCATGCCAGTGTAAATCCAACACCTTGAAGTACCTTCTTGAAGTACCAAAAGGGACTGTGGAGAATGCGTACAGTGCTCAGAGCAATTTGAGTCTGATTGAGCATATTCATGCAGGAGTACATCTCAATCGCATTATCTGGGTGTCAGTCCAATTTTGAGAAATTCGATTTAGTACGATTTCAGTTGGACTAACATGTTTACATGCACTTCAAAAGTCTGGTTTTAGTTGGAGTAATAATTCATAGACATAGACATACTGAATGTCTCAGTCCATTTCCTCCAGGACTGTTAAGACTGATGTGTCACTTTGAAAGGTCCTTTCAACTGCTGAAATAATCCCTGTTTACAACTTAGGTGGTAAGGCAGACTGTGAGTGCTCTAAACATTTTCAGTTACCACCACAGTATGTCTCCTGGAACAGAAAACACAGCGATGCTGTACACATCCAGAAATGTGCAGATTCATAGCGAGCTCCCTTCTTCAGGGCTGCAGCTGAGACTGGCAAACCCACAGCAGTCTCCCAGGCAGAGGTATGGAATCAGACAGCGGAGACTGAACTGCAACACAGGTTTCATTTTATTTCATCGTGTTAGTCTTTATGGTAGAATGCAAGCGCGGGTCAAAGATGGTGAGATGAAAATACAAGATTAGACCTTAGAGCTCACAGGAGTAGGATTACAGTCACCTTGGGGTCATATAGGGAGTAAGCACTCACTCTCTGTGTATAACGGACTGACAGAAATGACAGTTATATAAATACTCTGTATCCTGAAACACACACCATCAGGCACACCTGAGGAAGTCTCTATGCAACCGTCCAGACAGAAAGACTATCACAAACATGTATTTAGTACATGCTGACTAGTATATGTTCTCTTCAGCTTTGTAAGAAGGTTTGCCCTGGAAATGTAACAATTTATATGTGGCGTTTAAATATTTATCCATTATTATTTAGAAATGGTCTAACACCATTAGATATTCTACCGGCAATAAAACACTTAAGACGTAAAAAACAAATCACCCTGGCAGTAATCACGAGTAATGTGTCTTGTAAAAAGTATTTGCACTGACGTAACTGAGCACATGTTACTTTGTTCCACATAAACTTGGCTTGTGAAAATAAATAGGATGAACAAAATATGCGGACCACCATCGCTTTTATTTAGGTATATTTTCAAGGGACCCCAAAAAATAGGCATTTCCTTTGAATCTGGATATGCTTTTGTGGGCAGCAAAAATTGATCAGTAGGGATTACCAGGCATAAATAGGCTATTTGAATAATAGTTGGTGGCAGTGCTCTTAGGATATGTTAAGTAAATTTAAAAAGTAAACAAATATATGTAGTGTTGCAAGAATTTGAAAAGGCTGTTTTTCAAAAAATTCATTCAGTTCTTTCAGATCCATGATTATTTCAGTTATCATTTTAGATTCACTTTAACGTATAGATTGCTGCTGAATTATTCTTACCCATTTTCAAATGATTTGAATTCCACCTTACATACACAGTGGATTTTATATCATTCCTTGAAAAAAAATGAAATATTCTCTCACTGTAGCAGAAAAACTTGGAGTGTCAATTTGGATTTTGTATTGCAGCCCCACCAACCTGTCCAATCTCCTTCACTGAAATATTGACTGTGTTTCATTGTAGTTTCAGTTTCGTTATTTGCTGGTCCTAAATAACCTGTCTAGATGGTTTCCTCAGTGTGAGGAATTGTCAGTGTGAGTGTGTTCTCCCTGCTCCCCAGCCTGGTGAGTGTGTGTCCTGACCCCGTTCCCAGTGTGAGTGTGTTCTCCCTGCTCCCCAGCCCTTCACTCCTGGGACAGACCTTCTGGCTTCTTGACCTCTGCTTTCGTCCCTGACTCTGATTCCTGCTTGTCATTCATGTTATCTGTTCACTCTACATGTGGGTTCCATGCCCAAGAAGATTCTCATTTCAGGGAGAACATACAACATGCTTACAGTTATTTCACAATGTGTAGTTATGGTTATATCATAACGAGAACATATAGCATGCTTATGGTTATATCATAATCTGTGGTTTATATAGTACTTTCTCTACTATCTTTGTGTCTTATTTTGGGGGCTTCAGGTAGCATACGCTGTCTCTGGTTCGCGGGGGTTCTTCCTGCCTTAAAGCCTTTAAATGGGGATTGCTTCATTCTTAAGTTATGCAGGTGCTTCCATGTACATTCAATTCAAATGAAATCTGGGAGGAAGCAGAAGGAGCATGTCTATGGATTTGGACTGGAGGCATATACATGTTAAATGTTCTTCATCTGTGTCTGCTGAAGCACACAAGCTATTTAGGGAGGGCTTGCACATTTCAGTAACAGATATAGGACTTAATAAATACATCATGTGGTACTGAATAATAAATACTCATAAAAAGTACTCACACATCAACTAAATAATGAATAATAAATGACAAGTCATTAAAACCTCATTATACAGCTTGATGATTAAAATAGCACCATAAATCTACACTTGTGTACACTGCCTTGAAAACTGAAGGCAAGGAAAGTGGCAAGAAAATTAATGGATGAAATGTGATGTGTTCTTGGGTATCATTTATTACTATGGATATGAAAGAGGTTTTGATTTTATTATGCTAGCGTTCAACATGTTGTGTAGGTAATATGTAGAGATGTATACAGTGTAAGGTCTAACGTTAAATTACTGCTACTGCAGGATCATCTGGTAAATTCAGAGGATACTAATGCAGCCACTTGTCATCCACTCTCAGCAGCTTAAAAACATGGAGAGATAATGAACGGCGAACTCTTACAGCGGCGAGCATGTGATTTTCCACTGGGAATATGTGTCTAACTTGATACCGGTCCTCATCCTTGTTTGGCTCTAACTGCCAAACCCTGGCAGGAGGAAGCATCCTTTTTGTGTCACTGCTGAAGGAATGTGGCTGACAGGACACACTTAACAGCCGGAGGACCAAAACCTTACCCTTCATGCCGATACCTGAAAGCAGTGACCAATTTGGAATTCAATTTTTTACCCCCTGCATTTTGACACATTGGAAAGCGGCTCTCGCGCATAGATTTGCAGGGGGGGTGAAAGGTCCCTTTTGTGTTTTAGCGATTGCACATAGGCTGGTAACCAATTACGGTGGGATGCATGGCAGCCACGATCCCCAGTGCCATTGCAGAGCTCCCAGCGGATGCTTCGTGTGGCTGCTAATGGTGCCGGCTGTCTGAGTCTGTTATCTCCAGGCTGGGACAAGGCTTCACCTGGGCCAAGGGACCTGCTGATTTATTTATGGATTTCTTTGATTATTTCTGTGGAAAAAAGAGGAGCAGACAATGGAACATGGAGCTGCCACGCCTCTTCCGCATATGCTTTATGTTAGATAATTAGTGTATTTGCTTTTAAAACCTGTTTTCAAATTTGGTTTTGCTCTCGACAATTATTGCAATCAATCAAGTGGCTGACAACCACCTAAAATATCATTCTTGTTGCTTAGAGTGTTGAAAATGACAATTTTCATATAGCAGCTCAACAGATTTTGTCAGAAATGTGTCTTTGTGCAGTGCAAAACTTTCCTAAATCTTTTATTTTCATCAGGAGTTTGTTTTTGTAATGAAAGAGAATTTCCCCACGGGGATTAATAAAGTGATTCTGATTGTCACATGAAAACTGGGCTGTAATCAAAATGATCTCCATTAACCTGGTAAATGTTCAGTGATTGATGTTATTCAGGTACATAAAAAATGCTAATTTTGCAGCATTATTTTGATTTTTGCTTCACTGGCTGTTCTTGTGTAAAATTACATTGTAAAATGAATCCCATGGTTTCTCATGTCTAATACTAAACTGTCCTACATTTTCTTTATCATCTACATTATATCACTGTAGACCACATGGTTATTAAATCCTGCTACATTCAGAAGTACTGTATATAAGATTGTTTATTTATGAAGCAAGGGAATTTGTCATTAGACAATGGTTGGCAATTATCTTAGGGCATACTGCAGTTTAAACTCTGAATTATCCACATTGCTTTCATGTTGTGTTTTTAAAGGTGTTGACTGAATTACACTTTCACTAAAATCTATTCATTATATTTTCTTGTGCTTCTCTCATGCAGACTATGTTTAAAAAAAAATGTACCATTTGGAAAAGTTAGGCCTATGTTTGGTCTAGTTTTATACATTACTCGTAATTTATGATTTAATGAAATAAACAAAATACATCTGGAACAAATTTGAAGCTAATAAACTTAAATATGTTTAGACAAATCATCTCCCTGTTCCCCATGTTGCCATAAATATGAATCTAAAAATTTTGGCTCTGTCCTCATGGTTTATTATTGTTTTTCCATGATTAAAAGCAATTCTTACCACCTAGGAAAAACAAACATGTCCTTTTATTATTTTGGTTACTGAAAGGAGATGTCAATAGCCAGGAAACATGGAAATGGTATATACTGATCTGTGATAATGTTCCAGTCAGAAATGTTACATAAATGTTGTCTTTTGTACAAGGCTTGCAAAAGACCTGTCCTTTGAGAAAGAGGTAAAATGACAAATATAGCCTAGGTATAAGACAGGTACCAAGGTATCCTGAAGTACACATACTGTATAAGCTATTGCATTTGAATTTCAATATTGTTGCAGTTCAATATGGAACAAAACTGCTGGACTCACAACACCAACAGGTTGTTGACAGTAAAAGACAGGCTTTCCCCATCCCTTCGGAGGAGATCAACAACCAAGCATGTGACCATGGTGTTGGCAGATAAATGAATAAGATTCTGGCAATTGTGTTTGATATAAGGAAGGCTTTGTATGAATTTCAAGACCTTTGCCTTCTCAATGAAGTTGTTTGCATTATTACATGAAATCCTTTTCATGCCTGTTGTATTTATTGAGCTGGTGAAATGTCAGATTTCACTGCTGTATGAAACTAAAGTTAATCCACCCAACCTATTAACAGCTTACTCTTAATATACATATAGCGCCACGATAAAGACTGAGAAAAGACGTGAATAGTACACAAGGTGCACGTCTGCACATGCCTGTGAGCAACGCAGGTAATTAGTGGTTTTGCTCACTTATTTATGACCTTGCATAATCAAAAGAAGCACCGCTTCGATTGAAACCCGCCTAAAATCTTTATGCCCAGTGGCATTAAGCAGCACATCTGTGCCTCTCTCAGTTCCTTCCTCCCATCATCCGCCCCCAGGCCCTCTGCCCACCCTGCTGTATTCCCATGAGCCTTTCTGTGGGACTGTGGCCGCCAGTCCATCTCATTCACAGCAATAGTCTGGCCAAAGCCATGCAAGCTGACCGCTCTTCCGCTAATGAAGGAGGTCTTTGCATGTGAGTGTGCCTGCGAGCATTGCCATCTGTTCTTATCTCCAACATACAAATGATATGTCCCTTTACATAGCTGAACAAAATTACTGGCTGGTGTGTGTGGGCCATGCAGTGTGTCTTATTCTCAGATATTGTCAGATAAAATGGGATAATAACAATAATTTGCTATTCATTTTACATGTTTGCACATTACCCTTCCAAGCAGCAGCTGCAAAACTTGTTAAATAGCAATTGCTGAAAGCTATTGCTATGAATTGGGAGTAATTTACTGGAGATTACAGGATGTATGATATTACAAAACATTCTGAAAAGCTCTATTTTTAGTATTTGGCAGAGGGGCTCCAGAATATTCTCCACAACATGCCCGGGCGTTTTGGGAATGATTTACCTGAGGTGCTGGATTTTAAAGTACATCATCAGCAGCTCTATTAAAGACTCAGCCTTTCAGCTTTGCATAGCTTTGGCACACACCCATAATCCATAGGGTTATTTACATATGCATCCCTTAGCTTAGTGCCCATTTACGCCGCTGTACATTTTTCACGAGAAAAATTCAGATCGCCTTGGCTGCTATAGCCAACATTTCCTCAAAAGTTCCTATCACAGCAATTTTCCTCCACCTACAGTAAAATGACACCATTCGAAACCCTTACAGCATACTGGTGAATGTCAGTATGATAATCATAAGCTACAAGTTTCCTCAGGTTCTATACTGTTTGTCAGGTTATGTTGCCGTTACACATTTGTATTCCCACAACACTTCCCAGTCGGAGGTGTGTGAACAGAGGCAGTGGTGGTGCTGAGGAGCCTCTTTGCTGGGGTATGGCCTTCAAAGACCTCACACGTGTTTACTTCCAGCATTTCACATTCTGTAGACAATTCCCTGAATTCTTAGTTTGCCAGATCCATTTGGGAATCACTGGATCTGGGCTTGGCCTCTCATTTGGATCATGCCTGAGAAAATAGTTATTTTGAAAGCATAAAGAAAAGAGACTCACCACCACCCCCCCCCCACATAGCCTGAAATGTATCCTGATTTTTATGTATCTTAAAGCTTGTTACTGGAGATTTATTGTAGTGTGCTTACATTACCAGTGCTCTCCATATTCCTGAATAGCTGCCTAATAAGTCAATTAATGTAATAAATATAAAACAATCTTTGCAATTTTTGTTCCAAAGACTGCAGAGTATATAGAGAAGAAAAACAAAACAGACATACTACTTAATTAACCACACATTCAGGCCCCCAGCCTGTTCTCATCCATCTCTTTTTAATCGTTTTAAATGTAGCCTTTGAAATACAGAAAGGAAAACTTCGTATTTCACAAACTCCACAAACTTTTCAGCATCTCAGATGTATGGAATTTGTCTCATATTTTTTGCTGAGCTTTTTTGCAACACTAGAGTAATGTAAAAACAAAGCTAACCAACATCTCCCACCTCAAAAAACACATAATCACCCAGCAAGAAGTGTTTGTCCAACAGAAATTTTAAGTGTCAGTCACTTTCTCTGGAAAAGTTCACTGTTCTGTGGTACATTCCATGGATGTCTTTGCAGTCTACATATTTTCCATTGTTGAGTATTCTGCTGACTTGGAAATGACAATGAATTAAAGCCATATACTGCGTGGGGGGCACATGCTCCCCCCAATGTAGTTGGAGCCAAAACCCTGTCAATTAGCCCAGAGGCAGCCGTTCATATCAGACTGACAATGTTGCTTCCTAAGCTGACTCTGTTTTCTGTCTACCTACCAGAAGTTTCTCTTACCTTGTCACACATTAACCCAGGGTATTTTGCTTTCCGTATTCCTCTAAGTGCTAAAACAACTTGTATCCAGACAATGTCCTGAGAAAGATTGCATTACTCAGTATCTCATCTGAAGCTCAGCATATCCACTTAAGGTCACACCTTGTTCTTTTTTTTCAGAAAAATGGCAACAATTCTCCATGTATTTGCATTCATCATCATAAAAACTCCGCCCTGTGTCATTTTGCTGTAGTATTTCATCAAACAGTGCTACTTGCTCCCTTTTATTCTGGCAGTTCAGCCTGTTTTTGTGAAAAGCACAATGAACACAGTGGATTTAAATATTTATTGGGCAATGAAGATGCATGTGCAATTAGCAATTTATGGACAGCATGAGACGGGAAGTGGGAGTTCACAGACTGATTACCCATGATCAGCCCCAGTAAAAAAGTGCTCCTCCAATCCCCTTCAGGCTGGATGGAGCTTTTATGAAAATCACATCCTTGAACTGCTGAAAGTAATGAAACACAAAGAAGAAATGACACTGCTGGATGACTGCCTGTTTATTTTGGGTCCAGTGCCAACAAAATTGAAAAAGTTAGCTGCTCAAGGGCAGAGAGAACAAACAAAGACACATACACATGCGTACACACACGAACACACACACCCACCCACCCACATACACACACAGGTTTGTAATTATATCTTTGTGGATACTCTCCATTTATTCCTATGGGCAAAACTCTAATCATAACCAATACCCAGCTGTAACCTTAACCATAAATAACCAAACGAAATATGAGACTTTTAACTTTTTTGATTGCATTCACAGATCTTTGTGGGTACCTGAAAAATGGTCCCCACAACATCAAAAATAAAATAATAATAAAGGTTTTTATCATATTGTGGGGGACATCCGCACACACGCACACACACACACACTTGCACACACACACACACACACACGCACGTGCATGTAGGGTATACATATCCTTATGGGGACCGCTCATTCATTTCAATGGGAAAAATGCTAACGCTAACTATGACA
>JABJVO010000259.1:803-14227 GCA_026770805.1 Boulengeromyrus knoepffleri
GTGATAACTGTTCATCATCCGCCTCTATTTGGGGCAAGTCATCATCTGGTTGTTGTGCATCGTCTATAACAACAACACTGTGGTGATAACTGTTCATCATCCGCCTTTATTTGGGGCAAGTCATCATCTGGTTGTTGTGCATCGTCTATAACAACAACACTCTGTGGTGATAACTGTTCATCATCCGCCTCTATTTGGGGCAAGTCATCATCTGGTTGTTGTGCATCGTCTATAACAACAACATTCTGTGGTGATAACTGTTCATCACCTACCTCTATTTGGGGCAAGTCATCATCTTGTTGTTCATCATCTTCAACAACACTCTGTGGTGATAACTGTTCATCATCTTTTTCATTCCCCTCTCGCCTCTTTGCTTCATCGTCATGCGTATCTTTTTGATGAACTAAATCTCTTAAACCTTTTCGGTTTTGAGTCCATATTACCCACAGCCAATGACGTTTTTTTTGATTATCTTTACCAAAAATGGCCAGAGTGAGTTCAGACCAGATATCAGAAGAATAACCTGTATTTTGTAATGTCCAACACTTTTAACCACAGCCTCAACTCCACCAGCCATTAGCCATAAGTCTTTCCTCAAACCTTTCTTTCCTTTCTTGAACCTCCCCATTTTCTTCGTCCCTTTTGCCTCTTACACTGAAAGAATGTTGATTGCAAATCTAGAATCACTTGTCAAAAAAAGCTGAGATAGTACATTTGCGGGGGTATATTACATAAAACTAAAAACGAAAAATGTAAACATTTCCTGACTGAGGTACTGCTTACAAAACGTAGTTGAAATGTCCCCCACACACACTGCAGTTTATTTTTTATTTAACCCTTTAAGTGCCTGCTCGACCAAATGGTAGACCATTTAAGGGCAGTGGTGACTTGATGGTTAAGGAAGCGCACTTGTAATTGAAAGATTGCAGGTTCGAATCCCCGACCAGCAAGGCACCACTGACGTACCCTGAGCAAGGCACTGCTCCCCGGGTGCTGAATTAGCTGCCCCCTGCTATGTCACGAAAGTCACATATGGGTTAAATGCAGAGGACACATTTCGTTGTTGCGCACTGTGTGCTGTGGTGTGTTGACGATGACCACTGATCACTAACTTCTAAATTCTATCTACCACGGAAGGAGTGGACAATCGGGGCAGGACAGGGGTAATGTTGGGATAAGATCTTTATCGTTTTGGAATCCATTAAGAAAAAATTGCTCTTCTTGTTTTATCGTGTTCATTTTGTGTTTAAATGCTAAAAAAAACATATTTAGCTGTAATTTTGGGGGGCCGGGAACCAATTAATTGGTTTTCCATTATTTCTTATGGGAAAAATTCGATCAGAACTGGAACTTTTTAGGATTCATTCTGGAGTCCGGAACGAATTAAGTTCGAGAACTGAGGTACCACTGTATTTTAAAAGAGCGACACCTAACCAGCGGGTCGCGAGCCACAAGCAGCTCTTCAAACTTTAGTCGCGGCTCTTTTAAGTCCTACTTTATGTCACGTTAACCTATTAAGCCCCTACCCCTCGACCAATCATAATTTACATATTTCATTACGTATACAAAGAGAGAGAGAGATGTGTATATATACATATACATTATTATTATTATTGATATGTTACTAATTCTTTTTCGGAACACCCTCAGAGGAGGAGTTTGACTACAAAGATTTGTGTCATTCAGATACACATTACGTAAGAAACCAAGTGAGTAAGACTGGCATAAATGTCTCTGGTTTATTTGAAGTAGGGATGTATTTTAGCCACTAAAAAAGGATGACCTGAAATTTTTTGTCCCTTTCAATTTTGTCCCTGTAAATTATGCAGCGCTGTTGTACCAGCATTATAGACTGCTTCACGGAACCTTTGGAAACAGTCATGCGTTGCCTTGTATACATGTAGATTGCCCATGCTCTTTTAAAAACTGGAGTTCCCTCCGCTCTCACTTGTCAAGAAGGCATCCAGAAGTTAAATCTCTTAACTCATCACAAGTAACTTTTTCATTCACCTGCTGTTTATGTCAAAAACCTGGATTTCTGAATGAAAAGGAATTTTTTTGAACACATAGGTCATCATCTGAAGAATAAAGAAACTGTGAAATGTGTCTTTGTAGGGTGCAATCACCAAACAAATGTTTATGGAACTTTTGCAACACACAAACACAGGAAGCATACTCGGCATACTTCACAGGATTTCAAACCAGGTATTATCTGTCAAAGTCAGTTAAAATTAGCAGAGGAACCACTTGGTTTTGAAGCCCTTGAAGAGGATAATGATCACAGAGATAATTATGAAGTGACTGCCACTAATGCACAATGTGAAGAGGAAGCTGGAAGCAGTGTGGTTGAAGAGTATATAGCATAGCTGTTATTGAAATTTGAAAGTGTTAATAACGTTTCAGTTCGCTGCATTGATGAATTGGTAGATGATCTTCACTTCATAGCAAGTTCTGCACCCATATCTTCAGTTAAAGATATTGTTGTTTCACATTTAAAGAAAAATAACCAGACTATTAATGACATGTTTGTTACTTCTCTAGTGGATGAATTGTGCAAATCCAATCCCCTAAGCACTGCTCTCAGTAGTGCTGGTCCTCTGTCTTCATCATTCAGGAGACGGCAGTATTATAAAGAAAAATTTGAAGTTGTTGAGCCTGTTGAATACATCCTTGACCCAAATGAGAAGAGAAGTTTCCAGTATGTCCCAATTCTTCAATCTTTGATTCAGATTTTGGGTAAAGAAATTATTAGAGAAAAAGTTCTAAGTAAAGAACAGGACAAGTTGTCATCTACTACATATGAATCCTATCGAGATGGTACAGTTTATAAAGAGAATTATTTTTATTCTGAAGAACTAAGAATTACACTTGTCCTATACATTGATGACTTCGAAATTTGTAATCCTCTGGGAACATCAAGAAAGAAGCATAAGATCACGGCTGTATACTGGGTGTTTGGCAACATCCCTCACTCCTCTCGATCCACTCTGAACTCAGTATATTTGGCCCTTTTATGTAAAGCAGTTGACATAAAAAGATTTGGCTATGATGTAGCCCCTTTGTTAAAAGATATTGCTGTCTTGGAGCATGATGGCATCTAAATTTCCACTGTTGGACAAAATGTGAAAGGAAGTGTGTTTTGTGTAGCTGCAGACAATCTTGGGTCACACTCAATTTCTGGACTAGTGGAAAAATTTTCCAGACCATTCATCTGCAGACTTTGTCTTGGACAGCGATCAGAATTTCAGAGAAAGGAGGTGAGGTCTGGTGCATTTCCTGCTCGTACCAAAGAAGCACATACCACTCATGTATTGACTGTTAAAGAAAAACCTGCTTTGACACACTGTTTCGGTGTAAAAAAGGCTTGCCCATTGACTGAAAATCTCAGCTACTTCCACTGTATTACTGGCTACCCACCTGACATTTTACATGATACTTTTGAGGATATTGTTCCCTTGGAACTGGGTCTGTGCTTTAGTATTTTCATTTCCAAGAAATATTTCACATTCAGTGAACTTAACAGTGCCATCTTACAGTTTCCATATAAATGGGCCAGTGCCTGCAACCTTCTCCCAAAAAAAGATTGGAGGAAACGCACATGAAAATTGGGCCCTCATACGATTGCTGCCATTCATTATTGGACACAGAATACCTTTGAATGATCCAGCCTGGCTTCTGCTAATGTCTTTAAAAGACATAATTGAGCTAGTTGTTGCTCCAGTCCATAATGAAGAAAGCATTGCATATCTGGACTCAAAAATTTCTGAACACCAACACAGATTCCAGGAAGTATTCCCTAATGAAGTGTTAATCCCAAAGCACCACTTTTTAGAACACTACCCTGCATTAATAAAAGCTTTTGGACCTGTCATTTCTTTCTGTACAATGAGGTTTGAAGCAAAACACAGCCAGTTTAAACTGATTGTAAGGCATACTGGCAAGTTTAAGAACATACTCCTATCTCTGGCTACGAAGCACCAGCTTACTATAAGTCACCACCTGCATTCCACATCAGTTTTGCCTGCTCTTAGTGTTGTAAGAGTAACATCAGTACCATTGGAGGTCCTGCATGTAGATGTTCAGGAGTCAGTTAGGAGTCAGTGAATCTCTCTGTGGACTCAGAAGAAACTGTAAATCCCTTGCCTTCTGAAAGGCAGAAGCCTACTGTGTTTCCCATTCCAACTTTCTCGCACAACACTGAGCTGGCTTTAAGACAAGGCAATGAGATTTATTTAAGAGAAGGAACCCTAATGACATCACCAAGTGTCAAATCAGACATCCTGGAGCGCCTGGCAGAGGCCATGTTTTCTTACACAGCTTACCTCAATGATGCCCAGAGATCTGCAGTGGCACAGGCACTAGTAGAGAAGCATCCCTGCTTGAAGGAGCCTGGCTCTCTTAATGGAATTTATGGGTGGCAGCAAAGCCTGAAATACAAATGTGGAAACTACAGGACAAAACATAAAGCACTGGGAAGCCCAGAACTCCTAATAAACTCATTGAGACACAAAACAGAGGATGAGCAAAAAGCTGCTAAAAATATCAAGAAACCGAAGAGGGCAGAAGTAAATTACATGCCCTCACACCCACCTGGTGAAACAGACGACACCCTTGAGAATCTAAGACTTGACCTAATTGCAGCCAGCCAGGAGAAGGACAGTGTCAAGAACATAAATTACATGATGGCCAGGACATACAGCTAGAGAAGAAAGGAAGTGATTGCTCAGTCTCCTGCCGTGGCTGAATTTAAGGAAAGATGGCCGGCCCTCTTTGAACCATTCCAGGTAAATACTATATCATTCAAGTTTTCCAGAGTCTCCATTTACTGCTCACTACAGAGCAGAGATGTGAACTTAAGTCATTTTGACTTGGACTTGAGATACTAGACTCACTTTTTGTTTAACAACATGTCATGTACTGAAGCCCCACAATTTGTCATGTGTTTGTAAGTTCTGAAGAAGCATTGGATTGCATTACGTTGAAAGGTTGCTTATCCTTACACCTCCTAAATATCTCAAGTAACAGCCAAACATTTGTTCTCCTATAGATAAATGAGGAGTTCCGAAGGTGCACTGCTGTTTAGCTGGAATCAACGTTTATGTCCCAGCTGGACAGGTATACTCCAAAGCTCCTGGAACTGTTCATTGTGAAGGGAGGAGCGGCTGGTCAGCGCATCAAGAACTTGTTGATGGAACTTATACAGGTGGGGTAAAAGTGGTAAAAGGTTAAAGTACAATATTTAATTGAATAGTTTGTTGTTCAGGTATCTTCCTTTTCTGGATGACTTTAGAATGTAACACTTTTTATTTAAAAAATAGTTTCAAGATTATTAACAGATTTTAAAGTTAAATAAAAAAAACTGAATAAGTAATACAGATCCACCCTAATAATGGCATTCCAGGTTTGGAGTGACATTGCCTGTGAGAATAATTTATATATTATTCATTCTCCTATTACCTCTATAGGACCCAAGTGCCTCTACTGTGAAAAAGAGAAATCTAACTCTGAGATGTCTCATTGAGTATATGGGAGAGAGTGGACTGGAGCTCATCTCTGACTATTATGTAAGTATTGTTTTAAAGCCTGGTTGGATCGGTCTGGTGTACAAGCTTAAATTGGGTTGATTTTATGTTAACCGATGGAACAGGCATTTGTCAGGTTTAGGTGGAGAGAGATAGCAACTACTTAACAGGAGCCCTGGGATAGCTGATTAGCACAACGCCACAGAGTGATGCCTCTCTGTTTTGTGTTTCATTGTTTTGTTTTCTATAGCATTTCAGTTATTTATGAGTAAGGATTTTATTGTGAAACATTTGCATTAATGTGTTGTGCAAAACTCATTGATGGGAAAGGTTTCCATACAGAACTTGAAATGTAGCTACTGACATCTTTTCTTAAAGGGGCCGTTCACACCCCAAAATCAAAACTCCATATTTTTACTCTTACTTGTAGTGTTGGAGAGAACTGCTGTAGCAATGTCTCACACACATATAATGGAATTAGATGGGGGGAAAACTCCACCATAAATGAGCATTAAAACTTCTTAGTTATATTTCAAGTCTTTTTTTTTAATTTATTTCTGGGGTTTCCATTTTTTATGTATAAATTGAAAATGTGAATAAAACCAAGTGCTTGGAATTGCACCTTATTTCATATAACGTACAAGATCTCATATTAGGATTGTCTGTACTTTTCAAATGGTCTTCACAAAAGCTGTCATTATCTGAATTAAATTACATTATTTTAATTTATTTTTCAAATGAGACAGTTTGAGATTTTTGTATTAATTATTGTGTTTATATGTCACAGGGAACAGCAGAGACCACTGTGCATGAGGACCTGAGTACTGGCAGCATGAGGATCTATGTTTCCCATGAGCCAGGTGCAGTGGGCATCATCATCGAGGGAAATCCCAGTGCTTACTGGTCTTTGCAATCTGGCCAAAGCATGCAGCCTACTCTTCGGGGTGAATTATTCACTTAATCTCCAATATCCAACCAAACTTTCCAAAACCTTTGAGGTCTTTCAAAGACTTTTTGTGGGACTTGACATACTGCGCCCAAAACCAACCCCCAGGTTCATGACACTTAAAAACAAGCTTCTAGCCTGGGCACTCAAACCTGACCCTCAGCTCTGTATACTTACTTATGTTGTCTGTTCAAGAATGTTCTGGCTGCACTTTATAAGGTCAAAAGCTTTAATTTGATGTTAAAATGTTATATACACACAGTGTGAAGGCAGCACTTTTTCATGTTGAACAACTTTTCAGCCCATTGCCATTGCTTGCATATGGTAATTATTTAATAAATGCTGGAAATTGATATCTCTCATTATCTGTTAAAGTTATGTTGATCCTAACTAATTATTTGAAGCAGTTTCAGCTCTTAAAACAAAGAAAGGGCAGATTCGTAAAAATCAATAAAATAGAGTACATGGATTAATTCAACTCAAATTCTTATTTGTTCATGTAAATATTACTTATCAAACACATCAGACTTAATTAAAATATGTTGACTTTTATTTTTAATTGGTTGAAATCAATTTTTGGCTGTTTTCTGCAAATTGTGCTTAATCTAATAGCATACATCGAAATGCATATTATTAAGTTTTCCCAACTCAAAATACCAAGTAGTTCACTAAACTTGCAAAAAATGCTTGGAAAATGTTGCCTTATTTTTTTCAAGTTATATCTAAGTAACAGTTTTTACAGTGTAAACAGAATATTATTTAGGAAATAAATATAAAAAATGTACCAGTGGTAAATGCACAATTAAAGTGAAGTCCAGTGCTAACTGCTTCACAGATGCAATGCTGCCCTGGCATGTGTTATGGCTGGGGGTGAGGGCTGACACGGGGGGAGGAGCTATTGTAGTGCCTGGCGTTGGCAGGTTGGCAGGATCCTCAGTAGCATTTCTTAGCACACGCACCATGGTGGGATGAGCCAGAGGCTAAAGGTGCTCCAAGAGAGCGCTCCACAGAGGGAATGTCCAGAATTGTTCATGATTTCACATTTTTTGAGCATTCCTTTCTCTGAATCTGCCCCAAGTGGGTCCAGGGGTTAGTCTATTTAGTTTATTAACACTGAAGAATACAAAGACTGTCTGCCATAAATGGCCTTTATTAGTGCTGTCATCTTCTCTTGTACTTCCTATCCTTTGCAGCCTTGGCCAGTGAGATAAGGAGTTTCACTTTCCTTTTGAGACCTAGCTACAGTAGTTTCCTTCCCAACCTGAGAGAGACAAGGAGGGACATTTTTTTTTCTTCACTTAGTCCCAGGTGCAAAAACTAGAGAGAGAATGTTCTGCAATGTGTTAAAGAATAGCATCTCTTAATTTTGCAGTAATCTGACTCTTCCTATATGCCCTATAATTAGTCTTCTTTACATTTCTGGGTTTCAAACTTCTGTTGTTACCTTGACTGAATAAAACTACTTCCTGTGATGACATTCGATGTATATAAACAATGGCACAGTCCAAGATCAAGAGTTTCTGTTGAGTACCTCAATATACAAACTCAAAACAAAAACAGCTTTACCTTAATTTTTATGAATTTCAAACCCATGAGGATCAAAGAAGTAAGCAGGTGAGAGCTATCAAGAGAGATGAAGATTAATTTTGTTACTTGCAAGGGAAGCATTTTGGTCAGCAGTCAGCACTTTGCGGCTGCTGATTATATTGAACGGAGTGCTCGATTAAAGATGGGTACTGTCCCCAGTCGTTTCAACTGGGACAACTTTAAAATAACCAAAAAAAACATCATTGATGAACAGATGACAGCTCGACTGGGAGTAGATGTCTGTGCTCAGGAGCCAAAAAGCATCCCAGATGAGAGAAGCACCAAGGTGCCTGACTATACCTCCTCCTGGTAAGCACTGATATATAACGTCATGTCTATGTTAGCAATGTTTTGGCCCTAATTAGTCTTTTATACACAGCACAAATCAGCCACAAACTAAATTGGATGACATGCATAGCATTGTTTTTGGTAATTATTGACAAACAGACCAGTTTATCAAATGTCATTTTTCTGTTAGTTAACATTCAGACATATGTGTCTGAACAACTAGGGGACAAGTGCTAAAATTATGGCCTAAAACCTTCAGGTGTCTGCTAGAAAGCTGAAGAGGATTTTCACCTTTAATTGACCTAATACCATCAACTATAACCCTATGAATACATCCAAATCAATAAAAGAATGGCTTCACCAGAAGAAAATGAAAGTTTTGGAATGGCCCAGCCAGAGCCCAGACCTAAATCCAATTAAATATCTGTGGGGTTA
The DNA here is from genome assembly GCA_026770805.1 of Boulengeromyrus knoepffleri. Lineage (NCBI taxonomy): Eukaryota > Metazoa > Chordata > Actinopteri > Osteoglossiformes > Mormyridae > Boulengeromyrus > Boulengeromyrus knoepffleri. The sequence goes on from JABJVO010000259.1 coordinate 9,582, forward strand.
CCTGAAGGAGGCTGTGCACAAGAGATGCCCTCACAATCTGGAGCGATTTTTTTGCAAGGAAGAGTAGGCAAATATTGCCAAGTCAAGATGTGGCATGCTGATAGCCTCCTACCCAAAAAGACTGAATGCTGTAATTAAATCAAAAGGTGCTTCAACAAAGTATTTGTTTAGACCCTTAACCCTTGCATACTTATTCAACTTATTGTACGTTTTTTCTTTTATATTGTCCCCCAACAGATTTGTTTGTTTTTCCAATTGTACAGGTTATAGGTCACATTAAAGGTGGGAAATGTTTTTAAAGGATTTATTGTGGTCTAATTGTCTTACATCACAAAAACCTGGCATTTTAACAGGGCTGTGTACACTTAAATCCACTGTAGTTTATCAATATTAACATTGATAGTATATTAATAAGATATAATAGTAAAAATAAGCTATAATTGTTTAACCACACATTTTTATGCCAGCAGGTGAGGACAGGAAGACAGAACCCAGCTCTTCTCATTTCACTCCCAAAGGGGAGCTTTATTAGGGGTAGTGGCAAGCCTGCATTTATATACACAACTAACGAGGGGATAACAAGGGACAGACATGGAATGTCCTCCTGGTCAGGTAGGGAAGGAGGGTGTAGGAGGACCAGCAGTGCCATCTACTGGCCCTAACCTTAATAGGAGAGGGCAGGCCAGAGTAGATAGTAACACAAATAACATTTCCCATTACAATATAATAATGTGAACATTGATGTGACAACTGTGTGTAGAGGAAAAACTGAACAATTTGTTATAGAAACAGACACTCCTCTTTTAATGACCGAGTTCCTATGACTAGGTTGTTAAGCATTTTGTTCCATGAGCAAGGAGCTGACCTGTCATGTAGAGTCATTGTGCAGGTGGGGAAAACAGGTGACAATCCATTTGCAGCTCTGAGACAGAAAGGGTTTATTAAGCAAAACTGACCACAACAGGGAAGGCACAAAATAACAGAACTGTGAAGGGTCAAAAGCAAAGAAGGCGAAACATGAACTAACTATACTGTAGATAACATGACTCAGAAGCAGGGCAATACACAGAGTATTTCTCACAAACTCATTCAACTACAGTGAACCCTCAAAGAACAGGCACTTAAATACACAGGTAATTAACAAGACATAATGCAGAACAGATGAGAATAATAACCAAATAGCCAATCAATGAAAGCACAGGACAATAAGCATTGTGTGGAATCAGAAACAATTAACATGGAAACTGGAAACAAACCACACACAAGGGATAAAACACAAGGATAATAAAAGCAGATGCAAAACAGAACATAAGCAGGGCAAATCTAGGACAAGAAAACGAAGACATAAACTAGGCACTGGGGAACAAAATGCAATCAATACAAATAAACTGATGAGATAGGTTCCAAATAAGCCTTAAAACCACAACCAGTGGGATCTCAATTTCTGAGCCACACACTCAACCCACTGAACACACTAGGACTAAGGGATTCAAGGAGAGAGGAGGATGGGATGGCTAGTGACACCTCTAAAGAAACTGCTTGTTCTTGCTCTTTGCAAGGGAGTCTGTTAACAGGTGATGAGAATGTCCAATTGAGATTTATTTGCACATACACTCCATCATGCTAAGATGAACTGGAGTTACCAAATCGCCCAAGGTGTGTGCATGTGCCATGCAATGGGTTCGCACCCTGTCCTGGGTTATTCCCTGCTTTGTGCCCATAGGCTCCAGACCGCCCCCCTCCCCCCCATCCACACACACAACCCTAAACAAGACAAGCAATTACAGAAGATGGATGGATGCCAGTATCACTGATTTTCAGTTGTCTGTGTATGGAAACATATCGAGCCAGGGTAAATGTAGTTAAAAGGGACCAAATGTCCCCCACAATGTAATAAAAACATGTTATTTTGATGCTGTGGGAACCATTTTTCAGATCCCCACAAAGATCTGTGAATGCAATCAAAAATGCAAAAAGACTAAGGTTAAGGTTAGGACTCGGTACAGGTTAAGGTCGTCATCTTGGGATTAGAGTTTTCCCTATAGAAATAAATGGAGCATCACCAAAGATGAAAGCAGATCTATATCGAAATTTCAGCCTTAAGTAATATTATAAAATATTGTGAACACATTGTATTAAAACTTGTAAAACAGACAGACACCACGTATACATCAAACTGTTATGCCCCTTTACGTAACGAAAATAGCTCAGTTAAAGTGATGGCAATCAACACCTAAAACGAGTAGAAACAGAAAATATTGCGATTATTTTATTATGCAGCACCGTTTTGTGGTTGTGGAGGAGTTGATAACAAATATATCAGCGCTAGGGGGACCCTGTCAAAAACGTACTGTACTTAGTGTCAAGAAAGGGGAGAAAGGGTGAGTAATTACTATATTCCTTCCCAGCCACCAGATGGCGAACTGTTTCCGTTGCGGTCCCAGAGTGAACCGCTCTTTTGCCAAACAAAAGCCCGCGCAAGGTTCCAGGCGTGCATAGGTATCCTAGCAACCAACGGAGCTAGACGAATGTCGAATCCAGTGCGCAGGCGCAAATTTGTGGCCGAATAGCAAACATGGAGTCTTCCGAAGGTCTGCGAGTGGAAGAAGAATGCCGAGTAAGGAGAAATAAACAAAATACTTATTTAGCAGTCCTTCTTTATTGTATTCATTAGCCGTTTCGGTAACCTTGTTCTTTTATATTGCAGTCGGTCCTTGTCTAACTGTTTTGCCTGTTAGCTTAAATACCGAAAAGTTTTTGAATGGCTTATCGCTTTTCGCAGCAAATATGATTCAACTAATTTGATTAATTAATTTTTTTAATGCTGCCTCTTCGGTACAGTGCTTAGGTACCGCAACTGGTCACTTCTTAGTAATATCCTGCTGACGACAGTATCGCTCCTAATTGGTCTAATTCACTTTCGAACTGCTGTCATTTAATGTCTTTATCGCGGCTTCAACAAGTCCCTTGAGTATTTTCTAAGATCTCCTAAATAAGTAATAATCATACTGAATAAAATTCAGTTGAACGGAAAAAGATGCGGGACGCAACTAATTTCTCTTGAAAATATGTGTAGCAGCAGCTGGTTGCATTCGGTGTTTTGAAGCAGATGCATGGATGTAGCTCACGTTGTCATTGCAGCCTGGGAGTGAGAGCTGTACCCCCGAATCCCCTTGCAGCCCCCGCAGCGCCACGCATCTGTCCTCCAGCACCAGCGCTGTGTCTCTCGGGGAGGTCATTGCAAACCATGCCAGACAGGTGCTCCGTCCTCACAGACACAACCCCCCTCATTCTGCGTCTCCTTTAGTGTATGATTGTGACTCTGTGCTGAATTACATGGCAATGTGCTCTAAACTTAAGGTTTTTGTTTTTAAATTGCTGGAGTAACCTACTCTGATTGTTCTGTGTGTATATAAGTGCATGATGTAGATGGTCCGATCCAAAATCTGATATTAAACTTTTGACTATCTGCCGATACTGATACCAATCTGATATATTTTCCCCTTTATAAAGCATTAAATTAGATATTCGTATCAATACATTTCCATGAACATGGCAAACTATCTGCACTTAGTGTTGTAGCTGCGTTGTTTGAGTATGCTTACATTTTACTTCTACATTTACCGCATTTAGCAGACGCCCTTAGCCAGAGCGAGTTACATAAGTGCTTAGATGTCTCATCAGTGAACACATTCAGATACTGTTCAGTAGAACCCAGACTAAGAATGATATCACTCAAGAAAACTGTTGGCAAGTAATACATTTTTGTTTTAAATAAGAATATAATCTTGGAAGTGCTAGTCCAAGTACTTTCAGAAGAGGTAATCTTCCTTGTGCATTGAGAGATGGTGGGACAGTCAAGTGGTGCTGAAGGTCGGAGAGAGCGTGGTGCAGTGTGTGGTGAGAAGTTCTTTTAGATAGGAGGGTGCTGGTCCATTTTTGGCTTTGTAGGCAAGCATTAATGTTTTGAATCTGAGATGGGCAACTACAGGAAGCCAGTGAAGGGAGGGTAGCAATGGTGTGGTGTGGGAGAACTGGGGAAGGTTGAAAATGAGTCGGGCAGCTGCATTCTGGATCAGATGCAGTATGCTGAGATTAGGAAAATATAATGGTCATGTTGCTCAAATAAAAGCCACTATGCTACAGGATGGAATCCAAGGCCACCTTAATTTACAGAAGTCTGCTTTTCATTTTATTCATTAACATCTTTCACAAAAATTAACAGAAATATTACATAAAGTGGAAGTTGTGCAAACTCCTGCTAAATTAAATATAATAAATAAATCAATCATTAAAATATCACTGTATACCCCAACTAACCATTTATAGTGAAAAAGTACACACAAGTCTCCGGTACCAAATCTATGATGGAGCTCAGATAAAACTTAAGTAGTGATTACCCAAACAAGAATTAAAGTCTCAAGATATTTTGTATAAATTTTATTGTATTCAGACTTAAGAAAAATCAGCGCAGTACAGTACTGTACTGTATACTTTGTATGTCGAATTACTTTGTCGTTTCCTATCATATACCTTATTTATATAATATACAAACCAGCGAAATTATACTAATAATAATAATAATAATGCATTTTATTTGTGGGCGCCTTTCTAAAACCCAAGGTCACCTTACATAGTTCGTAAAA
>JABJVO010000260.1:0-14223 GCA_026770805.1 Boulengeromyrus knoepffleri
GCGCTCTCTTCTAATTCTTCCATAAGCTATGTCTTCCAATAACGCAAGAGCTGCCATGGTAGTTGTAATAGTTCGGTAATTTTCTGCAACGTTTTATTGTTACAAATTGATTAAAAATCAGGTTCCGTACATTTGTAAACAACATACAATTAATGTCGGTGTATTTGGTAAAGTCAGCGTCATGATTGTGAGTTTAAAAAGGAAAACCACAGTAGCAATGACTTGCCACTGAGTGCCGTCCGTTTACAAAACCGAGCAGAAACGTGCATACGCCATGTCCGGAGCTGCCGTGAGAATGTGGGTAGTGGTACACTAAGTTTTGTTTTTATACATCTCGTATAAATATATCAACATTTTCGTGCGTACACACTGTTTATACATGAGGCCCCAGGTCCTGCCGAGTGGACCAGCTGCTCCCGGAGTCCAAGTAGTACTTCCTTCAAGGCCCAGACTATGGCCTGTCGCCTGCTAGCCTCCCTGTTCGGCAATGCCAATTGCCTCATCAGTTTCTGCCTGCTCACATGCAGTTGTCACCTCATGGGCTCCTGGTTGCTCACCTACGTCCACCTCGCCTCCGTTGGTCCTTCTGAGGCCAGGGGCCTTGTCTCGGCCTTTTGGGAAGAGGTCACCAGGGAAGGGTTCTGGCAGGGCCCAAGGAGAAGAGAGCTGCTGCATCTCTGGAACCTCAATCCCAAGCAAGTCTTGCCCCATATGGGACTCATCTCACGTGCTCCTCACAATAAGGCTGGGGTTCAACTCAATATCAACAGTGTCGTTACAGACTGGTGGCTGTCATTAACCTGCCATCAGACAGCCCAGTAATCACCCACTTCGGGCTCCCTGGTAGATGCTAGCTTTGGGCTCAAGCCTCTGGCTGAAAACTGGCTAGAGGAGGATTTTCCCCCTGAGGACCTTGAATGGGACCCTCTGGGCATGGCCTTGAGACCCACTCCATGGCCCACAGCCCAATGATCCTGTCATGTCACTCCCAAGTCCTGTAGGGGGCATTAACCCCAGAGAGTATCCAGAAAGGGGGCTAGTTGAGTCTGTCTCCCGAAGAGCGAGACGGGGGCACACCATTTGGGGCCACCATGCCAAGTCTGGCACCTACCCGACAGGATCCTCAGGGTGTCCCTGTTTGGCAAACCCTTCATGGCTCTTGAGCTGTCATTCCTGCCCCTATCTTTCTGACTCTGCAGGTGCTCCAGGTCCCAGTCCTCCTGGTTCCTCAACATTGCCCTCCTGCAACACTGCCTGACCCACCAAGCCATAGGAGGTCCCAGGTTGTGGGTCTATTGCCCAGCATCCGGGGGTTCTCCAGAGGCCCCTCTTTGACCTCATCATTCCCCTCTGTGCCTCCATTTTTGTATTTGTGTCCTGTCTAGTCCATGTTATCTTGTCTTTGTTCCTGTGGCCCCTGTTGTAGTCTTTGTCTTGGTCATTTTTTAAACTTTAATCCTGCCCTGGCCGTTGTGTCCTTAGTTCCATGTTATGCCCCAATCTGGTACCCAATCTCTCACACCCCGATTTCCATCCTTAATGTTAGTCCTGTTCGCCTTAGTTGAATCTGGTGTCGATGTTCTTTTTGCCTGGTCTTGCTCCAGTTCCAAGTTCTGCTTTGTGTCCCCAGGTCCTCCATCTTGAGAGCCTGTTCATCTGGTGTTCAACTATGTCCTGTTCATCGAGTCCAGCCCTGCATTCTGGCCCTCATGTTCCCGTTCTCTGGGTCCCCTCCCTGGTCAGTCCTGCATGTCCGGAGGATATGTCTTTGGGGTGGGGGGGGGCACTGTCATGTCCAGCTTGCTCTGTCTGTCTGATCCCTGTGATTTCCCTTGGGTATGGCTCCAAATCAGCTACACCTATTGTCAGTCTTACCTCTTTTTCGTGCCCTCCTGTTGATTTTCTCCTCATTAGCATTGTTTATAAGCATCTTTCAGTTCAGTATCCCTTTTCTGTTCAATGTTGCCTGTTCATGTTTGCTGTCTGCCTGATTAAGGCAAAATATCCTCACGTTGGATTATTCCTGCACAGCCTGCATTCTGGGTCGTTCCTTACATTGCTGGACATGACAAAATGCCTTATGAAAGCAACCTTTATTCAGACTTGAGGATAAACCAAAACTACTCAGTACCCAATGGCTAAATTGAGGATGAAATCCAGATGGGTTCCTGGTCAGAAATTCTTCACTGAGTTGCTAACTATCCTTTTGTGCCCAGTGTTGAGTTACTTGCCATTAACCCGTGATGCAAGCTTATCCCTTGGGTGCAGGTCACAGACTGGAACATGGACAGCTGGGGGTTCTGACAATTTTTAAACATGCATTTATGAAAAAATGACCTACAAATAATTTAATGTGAATTGATAGAACTATATTAATAAGGCCTGAAATACATTTGTTTTCTTAAATAAAAGGTTATGTCTGAGTTTTTCGAAAGCAAAACCGGGCATGACTTGAAGCCCCCCTTGATCAAATGTCTTCTGCAGTGCATGGTTCCTGGGAAAAATGCTGGATGTATAGGTTGAGCCTGAGCAAACGGTGGGGTATCATCCCCCTCACTCACTTTCCTGTCTTTCCTCTCTGAGGCCCCAGCCTGCAACTTGAGTCTGGAGGATGACTCGGAGCAGACATGTCACCAGGATCGTGTTGGGTTATGTGAATGACCCCCAGGGAGCCACTTATCTCCTGAGCATGTGTTAGATGTTTTCCATGCATGATCTTTCTATGTCTTGGGTAGCAGCCTAAGTTCCCCCGATCAGGTCCTCTCACTGCCACACAGCGACTCACATCCTGAACTTCTGTGTTCACTGCCCTCGACTACAAACTCCAGAGCAGCACAGCTAATGGGAAAGGGCCGCCAGGTTAATAACCACCTTTAACACAAGCTGGTGCTGATCTATTGGAAGATGATTCCGATACTTTCCTGGTTGCTTTTTAAAAAATGAATGGCTAAGGGCTTACATAGCAATCTGACACTGCTCACAGATACTTGTAATGTACAGTATGGTAAATATCTCAGACCCCACTTCCTGTCCCATATTTTACGTTTGGAATGCTTGCCCTACAGCAGCCAATATGTACCAGTGGTTTATAGTCTGCTGACAGCTGGTTCAGCAATCTCAGCAAGCCCCTCCTGTCCACACACAAAGCACACAAGACAACCTCTAGTGAGAAATGGGTAATTGCGGGGAGGGGGGGGGGGGGGGGGGGTAAAGAGGCCGCCCAGAATTAAATCAATAAAAGAAAGTAGTTTATTTATGCTTATGATATAAGAATCAACAGGTTGAGAAAGACTAATTCTACAGAACTATGTTCCATGGGAGGCTTATCAAACAATTCTTTTTCAGTTGGGCAAATGGGCAATTTGAGGGTGCATGGCTATTTATACATCAAACATGTCCCTGTGTGTGTCCTTGTGTGTGTCTTTGCTTGCGTCCCAGTATTTGTCTTTGTTTGAGTCCCTGTGCCTCCTTCTGTGTGTCCCTCTGTGTGTCTTTGTGTATGTTACTGTGTGTGTCCCTGTGTATCCTTGTGTGTGTTCTTGTGTGTGTTCCTGTGTGTTCCTCTGTGTATCCTTATGTATCCCTGTGTGTCCTTATGTGTCCCTGTGTGTGTGCCGATGTTTGCCCTTGTGTGTGTCCTGTTTGTGTCCTTTTGTATGTCCTTCAGTGTGTCCATTTGTGTGTCCTTCAGTGTGTCCATTTGTGTGTCCCTCTGGCTGTTTCTCTGTGTGTTCCTGTATGTGTGCACGCATTTTCATTACATTTGGCAAATCTTCAGTACCTAAAATTGTAAGCATATGATGCTAAATGGTGATATTGTCACCAAATACATCTAGAGTTGCTCCTTGTATTTTCCTTGGTTTACACTGTTTCAATTCATAGACACACCATTTAGATGAGACAGTGAGCCTAAATGACCCTTTGCATCCGCAGGCATGCCCCTCCTTGCACTCAGGAGCTTCCAGGATAGGGCTTTGCATCACCAAGACCATATCCACACTATGTCTCTCACTATTATGCAAAAGGCTGTCATGGTGTGGTGAGGCAAGGCAGGGATCAGGGAAAAATAAAGTTGTTTATTGAGCCCAAAACACAATGGGTAAAGTAAAGTAAACAGACCACGAGGGGTCGAAACTAGGCAGGGAAAAACTACGGAAAGACACAGGTAAATGATGGGGGCACAAGCAGTCAGCAACATAACATTACAATAACCAGACTGGGGAGATTAGGACGAGGATACACTATATACACCACAGATGAGGGAGCAGACGAGAGGCACCTGGGATTATCCACACCAGGGCTGAAACGAGAGGCAGGGTTAAATGAGGAACAGGTGTGGCTCGTTAGCACCACACCGCGGCGAACATGGGGAAAAAGGCATGTGGGGCATGACAAAGGCTCTCCTGATGTTTTCATTTTTAGGCAGTCTTACTTTGCAAGGAATTTGATAACCGTTGTCTGCTTCAGCTGTGAGAATTACATTGATTACTGCACATGAATATAAAGGATAACGGCATCCCCATCCAGTTTCAATCAACCGATTAGACAAGAGAGGTGGGCACCAACTTAGCAAACACTGACACCACAACCACTGACATCCCTCAAGGCAAGCATTACCACTGATTCAACCACTCAACCACCCCCCATCCCCCGCCCCCCAAAGGGCAAACTTTACTGCCAGTGGCACTTAAGTACCACATAGAGCACTATACACAGTGTGTGCTGTGCACCATCCAAGTAAAAGTGAAATTGTGCAGGGGGTGTGGGCTTGCCTATGGTTCCACATGGACTTGCATGACCAACAACCAAATATGTCCTCTGCATTTAACCCATGTGTGACATCGTGACATAGCAGGGGGCAGCTAATTCAGCGCCTAGGGAGCAGTGCTTGGGGGCGGTAACTTGCTGCTGCTGCTGGATTCTGTTTACACTGACTAAGGAGCTTTGACCTTGTATTGTTATGTGAAAGAGTTTTCACTGAGGAAATACAATAAAAATACATTTCTTCAGTTCATGGACAGCTGTGAATTCAGTTAAGCAATGACTTTGTAAATTACAAAATGTCACTTTTTTCTAATCTTGATCGCTTTTGTAAAAACTTGTCTTTATAAATATGTACATAAATATGTTGTTAACTAGGTTACTCATTTACCATTTTTCACTACCTTTCTGAGACTTTTGCAAGTATAAGACTACAAAGCAATTTTGTTTTACTTATTATGTTTCTCAAAATACATGTCATAAAAATGCTTAAAATAATATGGATTGTATTTGCTGAAAAGAAGATTTAACGTAAATATTAATGTACATGTTTGTCACATTGATATAGGTAATACGTAATTTTATGTAATTTTGCATTAAAACACTCATATAATTCACATAAATAATGCAACTCACATTATGTGTTCTCTGTTCATTCAAATTTGGAAGGAGTGAAGCTGCGGTACAAAATTAAAAATTAAAAGCAGAGTAGAGGTATGTTTCTCAAAAGCATAGTTGCTAATTACGTTAGCAACTTACACATTTGGAACCATGCAGCTGAATGGTTTCAACTATCGCTAACAGGAGCTTTTGAGAAATGTACCCCGGCTCAGCAGTAAAATATGAATATATTTTATGAATTGCCAAAATTAATATGCCAAAGAGTTGGGAGTGACTCAGCTGTGTTGCTTGGCAACAGTCATCAGTTGGCTGGTGGGAACAATTTTTTCTTTTTTTTTGCAGAGACCCATAAATGGTTAAATTAATAATCAAGCAAAGTATTATCTGTTGTCAAATTCAAAATAATTTTATTTGCCCCCAAGGGACAAATTTATAAATGTTAATTTATAAATGTTACTCGATGAACTTTTGTATAAAAGCAATAACATGCTTGAAGTCATGCCAAGGGTGTATCTTTGGTTTGAACATTGGGGGGGTTTAGGTCTCCACCCATTTAGGGGAATTCATGATTATTATGGGGTTACAACCCCCCATCTCCCCTGTAATTTATGCCCCCTTGCACCTATGACTAAATCACAGCCATGATATACTGAAGTACAACTGCGCTCCGTCTCGTACGTTATTGCTTAATTAAAGGCAGTCACAAAGGGAGGCAAGTGAGTGGGCCCAGATAAACTCCCAAACTGTACTGTTCAGTAATGTGTGTTGAGCAACTGTTGATGGACCTGACAGGGGGAGCATGGGTTAGGTCAGGGGTCGGCAACGTCCGTCACACGCTTCTGTTACGTTTTAGCTGCATAGTTTACATCTTCCTCAAAGTCATTCACTAAAACGAGATTACGTCTCTGGTTAAATGGTATGGGTTCCGGAGTTTTTTTTAAGCACCTGAGATTGGACGTACTGTACGCTTCAACGTTTATTAGGATTCCTAATTCTCTCATGTACTTTTTGTAGTAAATCGTCACCACGCCTTCCCAGGTCTCCATAGAAATTATTATATTTTCTCCGAATCACATATTATAGCCAGCTGAGTTCGGAGTGATGAGGACATTTTGCACTGCTTGGTCAGCAGAGTAACAGTACTGAAGTGGAGAGTGAAGGGCAGACGACCGCAGGGCCAGGCGAAAGGAGGGATGAGGGTGAAGACTACAGAACTAAACAGCGCTGTGCTGTTAGTCACCTTTGCGCTGTTACGCCTGCGAGTGATTTAAACCGGAGATGCCCCCCCCCCCAAAAAAAAAAAAAAAAAATTTTTGTATAATAGTTTTTGTAAGTACTTTAACTTTTTTTTATGTTTTGTGTTAAATGCATATATACACATATCACATTAAAAAATCATATGTCAATCCCCCTTCTTTACTCATTGTGGCTCTTTGTAAATCTTGGGTCAGACATTTAGGAGCAAATGGCTCTTTGCTTTAAAAAGGTTGCCGACCTCTGGGTTAGGTCAAGAATGACAGACCTCATCTTCTCAGTTTGCGACGCCAGCAGGGAGATGGTGGTGTGATGTGTTGGGCTGGAATAATTGATGGTGTGCTGGTTGGCCATTGGGGAGCTCCTGAAGGTGTACATTTGACTGCAGATGATAATGCTCCATCACATGCTGCCAGGAAGGCAGAAGAGTACTTAATGAAACTGGGCTTCAACAACGGCCAGAAACCTTGTTAATGACACTTTGTCTAAGGCCTTAATGTGTTCTACAGGATCACCCCAGGGCTGCTTTTTGTCACCTTTATTATTTGTGTCTACACCAATTACTGTCAGAGTGTGTTTGAGTCAGGGCATAGTCTCCTGCAGGATCATAAGGTGGGGCATGGTCCAATTCTGGACAATTTTATCAAGTGGTATGGAGATTCAAACTTGCAACTTAATGTCTCTAAGACAAAAGATAGATATGCTAATTGATTTCCATCTAAATCCTTCTGTAACAAAGCCAACATTTATCAATGGCATACCTATAGAGACAGTAAGCCAACATATAGTAAATACACTGCTCAAAAAAATTAAAGGAACACTTTTTAGTCAGAGTATAGCATCAAGTCAGTTTTTTGGGATACTGATCTGGTCAGTTAAGTAGCAGAGGGGGTCGTTAATCAGTTTCAACTGCTTTGGTGTTAATGAAATTAACAACAGGTGCACTAGAGGGGCAAAAATGAGACGACCCCAAAACAGGAATGGTTTAACAGGTGGGGGCCACTGACATTTTTCTCTCAATTTTTTCCACTAGTTTTCCATTTGGCTACAGTCAGTGTTACTACTGGTAGCATGAGGCGATACCTGGACCCTAAAGAAGTATCACAGGTAGTCCAACTCCTCCAGGATGGCGCATCAATACGTACCATTGCCAGAAGGTTTGCTGTGTCTCCCAGCACAGTGTCAAGGGTATGGAGGAGAATCCAGGAGACAGGCAGTTACTCTAGGAGAGCTGGACAGGGCCATAGAAGGTCCTTAACCCATAAGCAGGACCGGTATCTGCTCCTTTGTGCAAGGACGAACAGGATGAGCACTGCCAGAGCCCTACAAAATGACCTCCAGCAGGCCACTGGTGTGAATGTCTCTGACCAAACAATCAGAAACAGACTTCACGAGGGTGACCTGAGGGCTCAACGTCCTCTAGTGGGCCCTGTGCTCACTGCCCAGTACTTCGGAGCTCAATTGGCACTTGCCATAGAATACCAGAATGAAATGAATTTTTGGCAAAATGGACTAGCCTGTAGCATGATTTTTTCACTTTGATTTTCAGAGTGTCTTTGAATTCAACCTTCTGCAGTTGATAATTTTCATTTCCGTCAAACGATGTGGCATCCTTTCATTCCTAACACATTAACCAGTCCCTATCAGTATAGATATCCAGCATGATTTTTTGCCCATTGAGATCTGATGTGTTTTCAAGGTGTTCCTTTAATTTTTTTGAGCAGTATACTTGGGCACCATGCTGAATAACAAAATGACTTTCGATTCCAATATGGACTTGATCTGTAAAAAGGCCAACCAGAGATTGTTTTGTCTGAGAAAACAGGAGTTTTAATGCAGATAGATCACTCTTGAAAATGTTTTACTCCTCTTTTATTGAGTCAATTTTAACTTTAGCAATGATTTGTTGGTTTGGGAACCTCAGCATGGTTAACAAAAATAGGTTAAGGAAGATGGTTAAATTTTGCCAGAAGACTATTGGCACTAACTTGAATACTCTTGACCATGTGTATCATTTGGAGGGCAAAGGTCATTATGACAGATACTGAACACCCTCTTCACGCAGGCTCCTGCCTCTAGCCATCAGGGAGGAGGTAAACTTTTTCTGGGAGGGCCAAATCAGATAGGTTCCTGAGATAATTTGTTCAATCAGTTATCAGGTTTTTAAACAAGCTGTAGGTTTTCAGTAGGGCCTATATACATTTTGATAGGACTGATTCATTTGTACTGTTTGATATTTAATTTCAATTGTAATAAGTTTAATTTATTTATTTAGTTATTTATTTTCCAAATAAGCTTTATATATCTTACTACATTTGTGTTGGTTGTTTTGACTGCTGCCTGCAAACCAAACGGCTCCTCGGGGACAATAAAGCCAATAGAATATAATCTAATCCGTAGTGACCAGCGTATTGCCTGGTTCGAATCCCATTGAGAACCTATGTGGCACCAACACCCAACAAATTTATGTTCCTGGACATCAGTTTTCTGTGGGGTAATATTTAAATGTCAGCAAGAAGTATGCTACCTGCAGATATACAGAGTCTAACCAAGTCAATGTATCAAACACTCATCTTGATCACTATCCATGAGTGAATATACTTTTTATTTAGGGGGATTGCGACATAGGAATCATTGCAACATCTCTGTTATCAGTTCAAAATAAACATTGTTACAATTTCCCGTGTTTCTGCAACCACTTCCTTCAGTGCTGGTCACTGCTCAAGTGGTCCCCAGGCAAGCTTCTCTGTTGGCGACTGTCCAATTTCAGTTTGTCTCGGACGATCCTCTACATGCTCCTTGCACCCGGGGGGACCTATGTCACCTAACTGGTCATTGGGGGGGTACCTATGTCACCTAATTGGTCAACCAGCCCTGACCACCTTCATGAAACTACTGTCCTCCATGTTAGTTACTGAAAAAAGTTGGATGCATTGTCATGAAATAATTCATGTTACCCTTTTAAGACAATTCATTATAGAAATAGGTTAGTCGGGTCAGGTCAAGATGTGTTTGGCACAGTGGGACAGGACCTGTGGGCTCTGTATTTCTACCAATACATCCAATATATAGCACTGGAAAAGCAGCCAACTGTTCTCAAATGTTTTGTTTTGCTGGACTTTCAGTTATGTGATCTTTTTGTTTTGTTTTGTACAGTACACATCATTCTGTCTCACTGCAGTAAATAAAGTTGTGCAAGAAGTCTAATTTCAACAGCCATTATTTACCACAGACTTCCCGACAATTAGACTGAAGACATCTTCGCTGAAAAAAACTGAAAGTGGACACTGTCGTGTGTAATATGAGAAGGTGCTTTGGGCACAGTTATATATGCACTGTTCTCCTTCACTGTCAATCTAAATTGTGTATAAGCCCAGTAGGATTGCAGTGTTTCGTCCTGTGTACATCCTCCCCTTCTCTTACATTCCAGCCTTTAGCACTATTGCCGTTACACTTTTCAGGAATACCTACCCATGGTTTTGTACCTGTCCCAGAAGCCATCTGCCAGTCCTCCACTGTCCTAAGCCAGCTTCCCAAACCTACTATCTTACCATCCAAAGGATTATATGTGTGGGGATTCTGTTTATTATTAGTGGAGCTATGAGAATTTTTTTTTTTTTTAGATTCTACTTTACCTATTTATATCTGTGATTTTTTCTGTATTCTGTATATTTAAACTGGTAACACTCAAAAAGAGATTACATAAAAAATCCTTGATAAAAATAAATATAATAAAACACATAAATATTCATATTCTTTTTTCGTACAACTTAGAAAAATGTAGTGTAACATTATTGAATTATGGCTTAAAACATGAATGATTTTCTTTTAGTCAATAGATTAAATAGATAGTATAAATAGTTGAAGAATTTTCAACTTGGAACTGTAATTCCATCAAAACATAATTTCTGTCCAAAATCAAGTAAATATATAAAAATATACAGCTTTGTTTTTCACTTGAAATAAATACCTAGAATTTTTCAGGTTTACACATAACCTGGATCTTAAAATTAAACAACTTTGGTCTGATCTGAACTGAACGATTGAATAAATTATGAAATAAACAAATGCATTTAAAAAAATAAATGACAGTAAGAAAAAAATGGGGCAAAATTGGAGAGTAAAGGTGAGGTAGACAATTATATCAAATATGAACATTAAACAATAACAATTAACTTGCTATAAAAACAACAACCAGCCAACTCCCAACATGAGAGTGATCTTTACAAACAGAAAGTCTGTCGACACAATAAATAAAAAAATAAATAAACCGACAGCTAAGTAACAAATCAGGAAAATGAAAGAGACAAAGGGGAGCTCTGGACGGACCCTGGTGGCGATGTTAAATAGCTGCCCTCGTGCCACCTCATGTCTGCAGTCATACACTGTCCATCACTGTCCTTTCCATCACTCTGTTCCTTTCCTGCCACCTCTTTCTCTGCCTTTTCTTACTTTCTATGCCTTTTTTTCTGAACAACAAAACTCAGCCCTCACTCTATTTCTGTCTCTGGAAGCATGAGGGTCTGTATCAATCTCCAAGAAAAAAAAATGGACATAATACATTAGACAGACAGAAACATATATTGTCTATCTCTTTTCTCATTCCTATTACTTTTTATACCCTCCTTTCCCATCATTATTTACTCCAGATTTCGCAAATGACTGCACACTCACCCGATTGTTGTACCTTGGTAGGACAATGTGCCCATGTTGGTAGCTGGGTAGATTTGTGAGGGTCAACCTGGTCTAACAGGGGTTATTTACAGGTCAAATTCAGGAACTGGGACATGGCCATCAATCTGAGCTAATTCTGCTTGCAATTGGAAGTCCACAATCCCAGCATCAAAGGAGTCTCCTGCTACATTAATAGTGGTAGATATCCTGTTACTAAGAGACAGAAAAACACTGTCTTTTATGATGCACGTGGTGCAATGAAAGAACGATAAATTATAAAACCAACAAAGCCTCTCAGAGAAATCTAGCACAGAGTCACTCATCGGTCCATCGTCCTCCTTTACCTTTGTCATAACTGCCTTCTGATCACACTGTCCCTCTGTAAATAAACACTGTAGGCTTCTGTTGTGTGGTGTGATTACTATAGCTCACTAGGTTGAGATGCCAAGTACAAATTTACACTAAATTTTTCACCATGCTGTCTACAGAGTCTCCAAGTGCCATGGGCACATGTTTCTATTTCCTACAATAAATACTAGAATTGTTGGTGGCGAAGCCTTCATGTGTAGTTTCTAAAGCTAACTTTCAACCTTGGTTTTAGCTTATTTTAAATGATGTCTTTTTTGCTGCTGATCATGCTGCCATACCCATATATGTTCATTGTTGATGACAGTATCAGTATTGATGTCCATCACTTTCATTCCTCTCCTCCCTACATTGGTTCTTTGGAGGCTGGTGGCCGAGTTGCATGGCTGGAGTCTCGTTCCCCAACACATGGCTGCCAGCACTGACCTACTGAGCATCGCAGACCACCAGAGAGGCCCAGAGCAAAAGCCCACTATTCCACCAATTACTGCGCTTATAATCCAACTTTATTTATAAATATCATAATTATAGTTTCTATTTCCTGGTTTGTTATTCAGCTTTTATTCTCTCTGGCTTTTAATAGCCTACTGCCTAACCTTAGCTGCCATTATGTCCATTTATGATGGTGTTTTCATCCTACATTTCTGATCAATGTTGCTGGAGAAGAACACAGTATGCGATGAACTGGAGTTTATCTGCACATGGTGTTAATCCAAACTCAGTTAGGTCATATACAGTATGAGAAGCAGGGGTGTGACTAGAAATTCTAGGCCCTCTAACAAAATATTACCTTGGATCCCCCTGCTAGTGTAGAATGCTCTGAGAAGGGGGGTGGGGCATTTTACAGCTTCAGGGCTCCTAAATGCTGGGCCCCCGAAATCTGCCAGGGTATCCATGCCCCTCCAACATGCTTGTTGATAAGTACTACAATAACCATAGCTGTTCTAACAACCATAGAGCATCGAACTATGATTTTATTATTTTGTCTTGTTTTATGCCCTTAAAATAATCAAAGTTTCTTTCTTTGCATTGATCAGTGCACAACGATAAGCTGGCTGATGCCTTATGGCATTCTCACCACTGGCTTGCAGCGTAATGATGAGGTCATCAGAATGCGATGACAGGGTTTCTGTACTCTTTGCAATAACAAAACAAGACCAAGCTGCAGCGAGTCATTCGTTTATATAAATGTGCACATAGCGTTCTGTGAAAACTTTATTGCACAACACGATCACTTCTGACATTTGCTCAGACCAGCAGATGGTCCTATTAAATCCAAGCTGCTTTTGAAATGTAAATCGTCACTGAAGTATTCAGTAATTCATTCTTGTCATTTGTTAGGTTATTTCCCACCAGATAAAAAGTAACACTAAACTGATATTCCTGTGCTTAATCTTCCTTCTTCAGTGATCTCCGTATTTCGACAAATCATGTGCCTTTATCATAATACTGGTAAATACCAATTTCAAACAAAACATACATAAAAAATCTACTGTAATGATATATTTGTTAAAAAAGTGGTCCATATTGTACAATCAATTTCAGGTTTGCAAATAATTATTGGATAGTTATACAATGAGGACCATAAATATTTGGGCAGAGACAAAGTTTTTCAGTTTTTACGTTCCGTACATTACCACAATACATTTTAAAAGAAACAAGTCAGATGCAGTTGAAGTGCATACTTTCAGCTTTAATTCAGTGGGTAGAACAAAAACATTGTATAAAAATGTGAGGAACTAAAGTCATTATTCTACACAATCCTCTCCTTTCAGGGGCTCATAAGTAACTGGACAAATTAATATAACTGCAAATAAAATGTTCACTTGTAATACTTAGTTGAAAACCCTTTGCAGGCAATGACTGCCTGAAGTCTTGAACTCATGGACATGACCAGACGCTGGGTTTCCTCCTTTTAATGCTCTGCCAGGCCTTTACTGCAGCAGCTTTCAGTTGCTGTTTGTTTGAGGGTCTTTCTGTCTGTAGTTTAGTCTTTAGCAAGTGAAATGCATGCTCAGTGGGGTTGAGATCAGGGGACTGACTTGGCCATTCGAGAATATTCCACTTCTTTGCTTTAATAAAGTCCTGGGTTGCTTTTGCATGTGTTTTGGGTCATTGTCCATCTGTATTATGAAACGCCGCCCAATCAGTTTGGCTGGATTTGAGCAGACGTGATGTCTCTGATCACCTCAGCATTCATTCGGCTGCTTCCATCCTGTGTCACATCATCAAGAAACACTAAAGACTCAGTACCACTGGCAGCCATGCACGCCCAAGCCATCACACGGCCTCCACCATGTTTTACAGATGATGCGGTGTTCTTTGGATCATAAGCTGTTCCAGTCCTTCTTCATACTTTTTCCTTTCCATCATCGTGATACAGGTTGAGCTTGGTTTCATCTGTCTAAAGAATGCTGTTCCAGAACTGTGCTGGCTTTTTTAGATGTTTTTTTGCAAAGTCCAATCTAGCCTTAAGGCTTATGAGTGGCTTGCATCTTGCAGTGAACCCTCTGTATTTGCTTTCATGCAGTCTTCTCTTTATGGTAG
>JABJVO010000261.1:0-14219 GCA_026770805.1 Boulengeromyrus knoepffleri
GTGATTTCAGCTTTTAGAGCTCTTTTGGAGTTAAAATATTGGAAGAAACTTTTATTGTCATCCTTAGCCTCCAATGCGATTTTTCTTTCTACATCCCTCTTCGACAGTCTAATGTTATTTTTTAACTCTACCTGTAGACTTAGATACTCCTGCTTAATTTTGAAATCACTAGTTATTTTCCAATTGTGGAACAGAGCCCTTTTCCTCCTGACTTAATTTCCTTAGTAAACCACCTTGGTTGTCGTTTCCTAGATTTAGTTTTGCTGGAAACAGGTATAAAGTCCTTTTGCACTTGCAAGAACGTGCTTTTAAAAAATTCCCATGCCTCTTCAACTGTTTTGCTATTTAGCCTCCATTATATTTGTAAATATATTATCAATTAAAGTGGCACTATGTTATGTTACTCTAGTTGGTCTTGTTATCATGGGAAAATACCCATGCTATACATGGTATCAATATATTCATCTGTACTTTTATAATGATGTGGATCCCTCCATACTATCGTTAAAAATTTTAATCTTAGATCCTGGTGTTCTATGTATGCAACTAAAGATTATGTTTCTCTCTCTCTTTCCATCCAAATTTCATCATTCCAAATTGTATATTGAATGTTGAACCATTTTTGCTTAACAAACAAAATAATTATAATTTTGGTGCTCAACCCATTTCTCTTTCTTTCTAGATCACTGTTCAAATGGTCTGGTAGTAATTAGCGAAAAGAAATATTTCCGCTTCTGCCATTAACTATAGCAATAGTTTAGATATGGTCCCTCTAAAACCCACTGAGTTCATTTTCTGATGTACTCTCAAGCAAATGGACCTGGATATAAGTATACTACTAACTCTGTTAATATAAAGGTAAAATGTATGTAATGCAATTCCAAGTAATAACCGTAATGATGTGCTTTTATGCAATTCACCTTCTCCAGAGTTTAATATATACCATTCAAAGAGAACATCTTAAAATGAAACATCTATTAAAAAGGCTTCTTTCTATGAGAAGCCAGGGACCTGTGTGTTAATGGGGTCATTGTGTTGATTGCTGAGCTGCTCCGTTATTCGAATTGTCGCCCAGGCACAGACTACAAATGTGTATTTAACAGCGTTTCTTTCTTGCACTTTGCATCCCTTTCACTGATAGCTTCTGCTTTTTAATTAGTGGAACAGGGCTAATCACTGAAAGGTTTAATGACCTGCGGCTCTCTCAAGTCAATATGTATATACAATGAAATGCCTTCAGCAAATCATTAGGCCGCCGTTTCGGTGTTTCACAGTGATAATGTCCAGAAAGGTCACAGTCGCTAAAAACGTTTCACACAAATGATTTCTTACAATGTGGCAGTAGCACTCAATAGATCACACTGACGTTATTTTAGGAATAATTTCTGTGAATTACCATAAAAAATCCATCCATCTTCCAAACAAGCATTGTATACAGGATCTGCACATGCTCTGGGGACCCCTGGACAAGGAGGCCTGTCGATCACAAGCCACACTCCTGAAGTATGAGCCAATTACAGTCGGTTCCAGGCTCCAGGGCCATGCCCTCAGCCCTCTTAATAATCCTGAGGGCCACCCAACAGAACTGGCCGGTTCACTGGACTTTTCGACTGCAGGAGGAGTCTAGGGTACCCAGAAACGCAATAGATCTGGAGGCAAGTGAGGCCACAGTGCTAAATTCACCAAGCCAGAAAACGCCACGGCAATAAAGGATAAATGTATAATAGAGTGCTAGGGTGTGCTGTGACCATCAAGCTTGCTCTCACTTGAATGCGTGTCTCACGGAGAACAAGATGCGGTAAAGCGAAAAGAGAATTTTCCCCATGGGAATTGATAAAGCATCACTATTTTCTTCCATCAACACTTCACAACCATCTCAACCCAGTTTATAGTTCACTTAAAGTGCAAAATATTGCAGCATCATTCTGACTTCATTTTGTATAAATGGTGCCCCACTTGTGAAAATGCAGCTAATCTCCAATGCTCCCAAATAAACTCAAGCATTTCTACTTCCCTCATGTCTCCCGAATGCAGTATGAATCACGTGTATGACTTTGTGTCTTACTGAGCAGCAAAAGGCATACAGAAAGCAGACCAGCAGTGGCACCCCCTCAAATATGCAGCCACCGTCTGTATACCCTCACTTTTTGCAGGCTGTTTCCCTGGGACTCGAAACGAGAGGGACATTAACGGGCAGCCATTAAAAAGCAATCTGGCATTTCCCATCTGCCAAGCTACTTTAGATCTGGATGTTACTGTCCACATGGGATGGTTCCCTTTTCTGCTCTGCTTCCAAGAAACAGTGTCAAGCATTCAAGATGGAGGACAGGGAGGGGGGGGGGGGGTGATAGGGGGTGCTATTCCAGGGCAGTTACATACCCATGGCAATGAAGTCGGGGTAGCATGGTGGCACAGTGATTAGCACTGTTGCCTCACTGCACTTGAACCAGCCTTTGAGTTTCCATTTGTGTCATTGTGTGGTGTCCCCTGGGTTCTCCAGTGTCCCCCACACAGTCCACATCATGCTGATATTAATAGGAGTTACTAAATCGTCTGTAGGTGAATGTGTCCTGCGATGGGTTGGTACCTCATCCTGGGTTGTTCCCTGCCTTGTGCCCTTACCTTCCAGGATAGGCTTTCGGACCCCCGTGACCCTGCATAGGACAAGTAGGTACAGAAAATGGATGGATGACTTTAAAGTAATTTCTGACTATACAGCTATGAGAAACAAATAACAAAAAAATGCAAATTAGAAATACAACCAGAAAAACATAAATGTAGTAATTCATAGTAAACTGTGCATGGTGACACATTGGTTAGTAGTGTGATGCCACCACTCCAGAATGTACAGTTGAAATCCTGTCCTTGCCTCTGTGTTTCTGTTATTTGCATGTGCTACCTGGGTTTCTTCTAAGTCCTCTGGTTCCCACCCCTTGCCAAAATGCATACAGTTTCTTAATTTGTTGTCCATACAGACTATGTGACCAGCAATGAACCGATATCCTGCCGGTGATGTTTTCAGTTCCGTGCTCTTTGTTTCCTGTGATCCACTCTGAGCTCACTGTGATCCAGTACTGGATAAGGAGCATAGGGAAGAATGGTGACTGCTTTGTCAAATGTCAGACAAATTATGCAAGATTAATAAAGGAAGAAACACTGAATTTCTGACCTGATCCAGGCATGATAAGCTGTCACACTTTCTTGTCTTTACCCCTTTTTGAAGAATTTTCCCATTATGCCACAGTACAATCATCACAAGCACAGCTTCACATAAAAATGATAATCAGCAAGGTGAGCATCCTTGGGCAAACAAAATCCCACAGAGGTCTTTCCCTAGGTCACTAAGATCACATATCACATCAGCTACAAAAAGCAGCCAAGCCCAGTCAGCTTTATACCTCATTGAAAATGTGATAAATAATGCAGGCCATTTTCCCTGTGGCAGCAACAGGGCCTCAGAGAGCACAATCAGACCCTGTATCTCTTTTTAAATGTGACATCAGCTTTGTGTGGAGAAGAGGGGCCCAGCAAGGTAAACCCTGATATAGTCTGCTGGGGGTTCGGTGTGATCCAACTGCAGGCTAGACAAATGTATCCTATAAAAACTGTTGCTTTTACAGCCATTGTTTAAATAGAATGTAGCATCACCAAAATTTGCAGTGATTCATGTGGCTTTGGACATTCAAACTGGATGACTTTAAACTTTAGACTGTTCTGCAAGCAAAGTGTATGTTACAGGAGGGATTACTATGGAAATATATAAGAGGTACAACATACATTCTCTAAATCAGTGGTCGCCAATGTGTCGATCACAAGATGATAGTTGTGACACCATACCCTCCCAAATATGTAGCCTCACCCCAAGAAGTTATTTATTTTTTATGTAGAAGCAACTCTCACTGTAATAAAAATGTTGGAAATTACTGCTGCAAGTTCCTTGATATTTTGAACTATAAGAGCTGTATTGCTTTTTTAATTGACTTTTTCAACATGCTACCCAACTAGAAAACTCAACTTGTCCTGCCCTCATATTAGCCTGTAACCAAGCCAACATTTTATCTAATTTTAGTTTTAGTTTAAATTGTCTGCAAAACCTAAATTGATCTATTATCCCATTGGCATTTCCATCCAGAGGGTGCCACAGTCTCAGCTCAGATATCCACATTCCTCGCTGAGATCACAGCCTCTGTGTGAGCTCAACATGTCCAACTGAACCTTTGGAAGATTCAGTTTATCATCTTCCATGGTGGCCTGACTATTCGGCATTGCATTACTGTCCAGTTTGGATCATCTGTCAAGGTTTGCTTGCCATCTTGGGTTAATGATAAAAGATCTTTGTTGACCATTTCAGCAAATCTTCACAATTTCATAGATTTATTTTGTGTGTGTGCGTCTGTGTGTATGGCACTTGTTCATGACTTGATTACTGTAAATCTTTACCAGCAGGGCATGCAGCAGCACAATAGGGTATTAAAGCATCAGAAAGGCACCTATGTTACACCCCTCTGTCTCTCCCTCCACTGACTCCCTATACATGCTTGCACTAAGTCCATGGTACTTGCTTTCCAAGCTTTTAATAGAACAGCACTCACCTACTCTGATTCGCTCAACATGACTTCTGTTCCATCTTGCCCTATTAGCTTGGCACGCGGACTTCACCTGGCGTTTCTTCCACCATGTGAAAATAAGTCTCATACTAGGTTTTTCTCATGTGTGATACCTCCAGAGACACCTGAACTAACCTCATCCTACCACTGACCCTCTCTGGTTCCCTATCTGAGTGCACTGTTCTACTCAAGTGGTTTTACTTAGCATTGTTCTGTTCCTATATTTTGCATTTAGACTCCTACAAGATTACCTTGAAAAAAAAATCAACAGAAAAAGTAAAAGCAAATGTTTTTTCACGAGTAGATTTTTGGGATTTTGAGCATTTTCAGCCAGACATACTCCATATATATGATATTTAGAGAGGTGGTAGCAAATCAAAAGGCATCCTTTGGGGATTTGACTGGGAGACTGATGCTAAGAGATGCCAGTTTTTGTTACACCTACACGTAGCATTCGCAGGTTTAGGATTTAAGCATTTTAAGGATGTAGGCTGAGATTTGAAGTGGTTTTGCCAGTACATTTTACTGCTTAAACTGTGATCTACAGTCTCTGATTAAGATGCACACTTTCAACAAGTTAACAGACTTTTATAACCTGGATGTAGTGGACATTACATTATATAGATGAAAGTCCCATTATGGTAAACAAATAATATGGGTAACACATGCTATGAATGCCATGTCTACAAGAATCTATGAACACATTCATAACATATTATAATGCATTCAAAAAGCACAAACATGGCTATAAATATTTATAAAAAAGGCACAACACATTATAGCCATGTTTATTATGCATTATAAATGATTTTTGAAGCTCTCATCTATAATGCACTATAGATACCTTCATAATGCAGTAAAATGCATCCTTAATTCTTATACCGACCATTATAGTGATTTATGAAGGTATCTATAGTGCATTATAGATTAGAGCTTCAAGTAAAGTGTTACCATAATATGCTTAATAATAACTGGGAAAAAAGGGGGGGAAAGTGTTTGAAAGTCTTGTGTAGATGGCAACCTGGAGTCATGTAGCCCACTGAACCCAAAGGTAAGAATCCAAAGGCGAACAAGACCTGGATGACTTCCTAAAAAACACTGAGGCAATGCAGGAGACAGATGCAATACCGTCATAACAGGAAAATCACTGTGTACTTCAATATATTTACAGCCATCTGGTTTTTATTAGCAGAACAAGCCAATGCTTACATTACTGTGGGGGTTTAATGATGGAAAACTGTGACAAAAACAATCTACACGAGCCCAAATACAGGGGTTTCATCATTGCATACCCTACATAATCTCTACGGACAGGGATGCAGGCATAATTCTGGTTGGTTTTTGTATGCCAATATTTTTCCAACAAAATTGCAATGTGATCAAAAGAAAGTGGATTCCATGCAATAGGGCAGGTCCTTAAAATTATGCACAGATGCAGCTGCTCTTCAGTTCATTACCTCAGTGCAGAATACTAAATGAGGATCAAAAGCTGCCTGTGGAATTCGTGGAATTAAAATCTTATTATTTCCTGTACAGCGCTACACAATCACCCCACATTACCAAAGTCCATGGTTGAATGGCTTATTTAATTCATTTTTATCTCATGAAGAGATCCTGGACAATGTTAGTCTGATGTAAACCTTTTGTATGTATACAAAACTGGTAACATGTATACCATAAATTGATTAGTAACTGCACAGTGTCCTTCCTGATATTAGTTTGCCTGTATCCATCACTAAGGAAATTGGCTTTCTTAGCCTGCTAATTTTGCATGACAGATGTATACGTTAGTGCATATTCTGTGTTCTGGAGGTGTAGAATGATTACTGTGATTATTCATAATGCACCTTATCCCAGAGTAAGCCATTACTGTACAGAATACAGTAGCTAGGATTGGAACATGGGATATATTAAGCATCCCATAGCAGTTTGCCATATTTCACCCACAGCCTATTCAGCACTTGGAATGTGAAGGAAAAGACCAAATGGTTCCTTATTTTTTCCCGCAGGTTTAGAGAAGTTTCCCAAGAAATCATAAAGACGGATAAAATAATAATTTCATAATTCGTAAATCCATTATAATGCACAACATTCATAAGCAGCATATCAATATACCATGACATACTAACATACTGTAGCACCTTTGAGAAACACTAATAGCTAACATTATATGTTATTAACAAAAAATATAATCATTTAATGTTTCTTAATAATGTATATTAAAGCTGGTAAGGTAAGTTAGGATTATAAGGTATATTTACATGCTGCTTATGAATGTTCTATGAATGCATTAAAAAGACATTATGAAGGTGCAGTTAATGTAAAGTGTTACCAAAGTAAGTAGGTAGTCACATGTGGGGTGACCGGGCAAAGAGAAGAGTGTCTTATAGACAGGCGTGTGCCTGCGATACTGCAGGCCGGCTGAATGATCACGTTAGAGCCAGAAGCTGCAGATGGTGTGTCTCCTGCTGCTGCAGACGGTGGATATCGCAGATGCCCAGCCCATTAGTCTTCATCAGGCCCCCTTTTTCATCCGCACACACACAGAGTGCCTTCCTCACATGAATTGATGTTACTGCCTTTATTTGGATGTTTTCTAAATGGATGTACTAAGGAGGTGAGGCGGTGCTGCTGTAGGCAGCTCTGGTGCCCCACATCTTCAGGCTTGGAGATATCCTCCTGTGCTGTTTCCTGTACAGTCTGAAGCTTCTTCCCATGTGCTGCAGGTTTTATGTAAATTTCCCATAGCCCGAGTATGTCTTGTGATGGACTGGCATCCCCGTTACTGTCTATGCCTGCCTTTCACACTCTGCTGTCCCCAGTCCATGACCCTGCACAATATGGGCAAATTAAAGTATGACTGTATAAATAAAATAAATACTTTTTCTTTCTGTAAATTAAAGACCATTAAAATGGACCGTCTACCTATTACTGCATTCCCTGAGAGGTAAGCTATTGGTTGTTTTCTTTCTGTTTCACCACTTCTCCTGGAACCAAGTACACTTTATAATGTCTCATCTATCAAGATGCATATGTTAATTACATATACAGCGAAAACCGTACATTTCTGCATGTCTGCCCACAGCCCAAAGGCATGTAGTTAGCCTAACTGAAGTCTAAGTTGCCCATTTTGTATGGTTGTACTTGTATGTGTGTGTATGTGCTCTCCAGTGGACTGGCACCCTGTGCGGGGTATATACCCCTACCTGATGTTCAGTGCTGCCTGGGATAGTTAGGGTTATACACACCGTTAAAAGCTAACATCACATGGCTGGTTTCTAACACCACTTCTTATTTGATCAATGTGCTGCTGAGGAGGTATTTTTTATTAATAAGTGTCTCTGAAATTAACATATTACTCCAGAGTGAACTCTCAGCACATCAGCTTATTATTACAACAGAGCTGTGGTGCACTTCACCCAGCTGAATGGAATCTAAATACAGAACTTTACATTTTGACTGGAGATTCTCATACTGCAGTCAGCTATAGCGCAGTCCAAACTGAATCATTTTCTGAATGATTCACTAGCATCGGCTTCCACTTTTTTTAATGAACTATGTCACATGTCTAATTTTAATACTATGGCCGTGTGATTGCAAGTTGTATGATTGTGAGTGTGTCGATTCATGTGCCCTGCAGTGGACTGGCATCCCATCCAGGGTGTACCCCAGGCTTTGCCCTTTGCTGCCTGGCATGACCTCCAGGTCCTCTGCAGTCCGGAGCAGGATAGATGATGAATGGATAGATCACATTCAGAATGGAACATTCATTCTAATTATAATTATACTTTAAAATTCATGTAAAATACATACTTGCAATGAAGAAATAAATCTGTAAGCTTTTAGTGAAATAGATATGAAATGCAGATATGAATTTATATTTTCAGACAAATTAATTCTTTACAAGGGTTTGTATAAAGTGTAGTGAGAGTTAGATGAAGACAAAATGTTATGTTCTGATAATTATAATGTGTAGCTACAATTTC
The DNA here is from genome assembly GCA_026770805.1 of Boulengeromyrus knoepffleri. Classification (NCBI taxonomy): domain Eukaryota; kingdom Metazoa; phylum Chordata; class Actinopteri; order Osteoglossiformes; family Mormyridae; genus Boulengeromyrus; species Boulengeromyrus knoepffleri. Next base: position 8,594 of record JABJVO010000261.1, read on the forward strand.
TGATCTTAGTGGAAACATTCGGAAGCACTATTTTCCCACATAATGATAAAAGAGCCACTCAAAAATCTACTCAAGCATGTGACTCTGTTATGCTTGTTCATTGGACATCTCTGAGCAAATAGCCAATCAAAGGGCCATGACAACTGCTTTTGTGTTCTCAGGAATGCCACCACTTCATCCCCCTCCCCCATGCAATGCTGTTCTCAGTGGTTGTCTCAATGATTTACTGTAATTACCTCGATGGTACCTGCACACTCACACCAAGGAAGTCTGAGATTAATGAGCCGGTGATGAAAATGTAACAAAAAGCACGATCTGTAATTAATTGCTCAGGAAAGAGGCGACTCTCTGAGTCGCAGGCCGTACTCCCACAGGATTTCATTAGCAGAGGAAGGATGGATGAGTTCTCCAGCATGGGTTCAGGGCCCCAGTGGGGAGCAGAAATTATCCAAATCAGTGGGAGACTCTCCCAGTGGACTGAGGACCATCTCACGAATGCTAGCTGGTGACAGACTAAAAAACAAAATTAACATGTTCAGGTTTTTTAACTTTCAGTATTCAGCTTGGATGAAATAAGAGTAGTTTTCTTTGGAATAACTACCCAAGCTTCCATCCTTGGTCCTGAAAGTCCAGGGAGTCTCTTTGTGCTACTGTTTAAGCTTTTAATTAACTTGTGAACGGCCTGAATCAAATTACAATATCAGTCAAAATTTTGGACACACCAAGTCCCCTATAAAGGAGAGTGATTTTGTCACATCACATGACCTGGCCACCTGACATAACACAGTAAAATTGATTTGGAGGAGTTTGACCAGAGAGTGAAGGAAAAGCGGCCAACGAGGGCTCAGTATATGTGCTGACCACGGGATTTAAACTGCCAACCTTCTGAGTCCCAACCCACAGAGCTGCCCCCTACAGCAAAAAAAAAAATGTTTAATACTTTTTGGTTATAGTATAATTCCATATATGTTATTGTATAGTTCTGATGTCTTTATACTTATTCTGAAAAGTAGACAATAGTCCAAATAAACCTTTCTATGGGTGAATGTGCCCAAACTTTTGATTGGTGCTATACAGTAAACTGTGAAGACAATATATATTTTTGCTGTGTGATCTTCTACTTAGTCTGTTAATTATATAGTTATTCTCTGGAATATTTGAGCTATTCTCAAAATGGCCCTTTAAATGTTATATAATGCATTATTTCAGCTATAAACCACTTTGTTGTGATATCTGATTTTTTTGTGGAAAACAAAATACTTCACAAGAAATGCTAGGCACAATGCAAAGTAAAGAAATGCAATGCACAATGCAATGTAAAGAAATGCCATGCACAATGCAATGTAAAGAAATGCACTGCATAATGCAATGTAAAGAAATGCACTGCATAATGCAATGTGAAGTGAACTGCAGTGAGTGTACAGCCCTGCAAAGAAAAATTGAAATGTTCACAAATCCCATAATTCTTCAGAATGAAGTGTGGATTTTAATTCTCGGCCTCACAGCAATCACATACATGGATTTTCATCTAATTTAATCTTGCAAGTGATTCTGAGTATTACAAGGAGAGGATGGAAAACAGTGCATAATTCTATGCCAGAGTAAAACATGTTTGTATATGCCTAAACATCTGTTACATGTGAAATGAAGTCTAACGCAATAAATTCTGTTCCGTCTGATTTTCATTAGGTAAATGCTATTTATTCAAACACCAACTCTCAAGATTGTATAATTAACACAACAGATAAAGTACAGAACACTATTAATAACACAATATTTTAAAATTCTACATTCATACTTAAGGCTAATCAAGGTTACAGTTGTACCATTTAGGTTTTTAAAATAATTTCATTCGCAAATTGAAAATGTACAGATATCTAGCCATTTTATTAACTCAAATGGCTTGAAAAATAGTGCATATAGCTGCCCTAAATTAGGCTGACAATATAATCCATGTCAGGGAGGACATTGTGAGCTAGGACAGGATTTATAAACAGCCATTTCAATTAAACGGTTCTGGATATTATTTTAGCACTGACTTCTTGCTGTATGCTGATTGGTCAGTTTCATATAATCATGCATGTATCACTAATGTTAATGTGAAACAGCTGAATGAGTCTTTTAATCAAGGATACAAACCAATCAAAGCACAAGAAGAAATGAACTATTTATCCGAACAGAGGAGCCTTTCAGTTCTATAGTTTGTAAAACCTGACATAGCTGAAAGTGTCCTCCCTGACATAGATTATCTGGTCACCCTACCACAAATGAGGAAAAAGACCTCCCTGGGGAGATATGCCTGCAGACCCCTATGGTTTGGGCTAAGCCCCAAATGTTTACAACATTCAGCTACGCTCCTGCCTTAACCAGCATGTTCTATTTAATTGCACTTAAAACGTTCAATTAATTTGACCAACTGGGCACAGCAGGACCAAAATACAGCACACAGTGGGTGGTCAGAAATACTTATAAAATATTTTTTTGTTGTCATCCAATACGTTACTCTATGGTGTACTATTATATGCTTTTCTTGTATGTTTTAAATACAACCTAAGGTTTTCTCCTTAGTTATGCTACAAAGTAATTTTGAATAGTAGGGGGACCTTCTTGGTGTTTTACCTTAACATCCCGTGTTAAGGTTCTCTAAAGCAAGCTGTCCTGGGCCCTGTGTTAAGCATGCATCACTGGGCAACCAACATACGATATTTAGCAGGGATTACAACTCATGGGTTTGCCAGCAGCGGAGAATGTCTCCTGGAATTCCTTACTGGAGGAAAGGGGATATGGTTCATACAACCTTTTTTTATTCCTCCATAGCATGTAATATAACTGACCTAGAAAAATTACAATAACTTGGAAATAATCTTAAGAAGGTGCAGCAGAGCTTTCCAGAGGCTCTCCAGGCCTTTGTGTGTGACTAACTCCATTTACCCCATCATTTGAACTTTTCCAAGAAGTCCTCATTCTTGAGTTCGTGATCTGTACCTCTAATCTGAAGCTGACATTCAGAATAACAGTAGCCCACTTTATTTACATTTATGAACTGTCACCAAGCAAGCAAACGTTAAAAAATGTCCTGTGTTTGTGAAGGCCACTGCATGCTGGAAAAATGATAAGCACTGAGGAGCCCAGCAGGGAACCACCCGGAAGCTTATAGACAGCGTACCAGAATGTTGGTACCTTAAGGAATCACCATATATTGGAGATATGACTTAGGGTGTTTTCACATACAGTTCCTTTTAAATTAACCAAACTCACTTCTCTTTAAAGGGACCAAGAGAATGAGAACTCACTTCTCTTTTGATTCACATTGCTTATTGCTTTCCAAAAGCACTCGGTTCACTTTCTGGTGCACTTTATATGGTTTTCAGGTTTTATATGGCCATTTCACATTCACACTGAACTGTGCAAGAGAGTCATTTCTTCCAAACCAGTTGAGTACTCTGTGAGTGTGACTCTTTATATTCAGCTGGTTAGTTGAAACAAAATCTTGGTCTGGATTTTTACTTTATCGCCCTGAAATGTCAACCTCTGCTTTAGATAAAAGTCCAATAAATAAAAGTAAATTTATATGCTGTTCTTGACATTCAAAGTAAATTTCTTTGATTCTAGCTTCATTGTGACCCTTAGTTAATAAATAGCATTTAAGTTCTGGAAAACATAACCAATCATGCCTGCTACCTTTATGCTTCCCACAGCCCTTAATATCATCCTGATGCGAAGCAGAATATGCCACGGAACCCACAGACATTAAAACAAATTATACCCCCTTGCTAGGAATCTGCTGATTCATGGCTTCTGTGTCTAATTGCACTGAGAGGAACACATGTTTCAGCAGCAAGATAATTAGAAGGGCACTTATTTTCAGAAGAATAACTTTTCACAGCACAGTGGCAGGTGTTAGGGGCCAGGACTGCAATTAATCTATGCTGTCTCAAACAAACTTCCTGTTCCTCTCTGAGCTAACTTTCAGGTGTCTTTTGTCAAGTCGCGTTTAACTGTGCCTTTTCTACCTCAAGTTAATTAAGATCCAATGCACAATTAAAACTGAAACTGTTTTGAAACTCTTGCACAATGGAGACAGTTCAAAATAAAAGTAGATATGCGTAAGATACTATAGGATTTGGAGCAGTATGAAACATGAGGTAAGAAGCATGCACTGATTACAGTGTGTTGCTGCACCCACCACATGACAAACCACCTCAGGGATGAGAACTTGAGTGCAGTCACACGGCAGGTGAGACCTCAGCACCACACTAGTTCGAATGGACCAGTATGAGTTTTTATCTGGTGGCTGGAGTGCCAATCCTGCCACAAACCCCCAAGTTATTCCCTGTAAGTAGGAGGACCTCCTTATAGGGCTGTATGGAGTTTAACATCATACAAAGGATGAAGCAATTGCAGGTTAAGGGTCTTGCTCAAGGGCCCAACAGAGTAGAATCACTCTGGGCATTTACTGGATTTAAATCAGCAACCTTCCAGTTGCGAGTACAGACACGTAGCCACAGAGCCACCACTCCAGCCAGAGCATGGATTATTAAAACATGGTTCTTAAAAATATCTGGGCTTATGTATAATACTAAGGTTGCTGCTCCAAAGCCAAGATTATAAGCAGTAGTATCATTGTTTAATGCTCCAGTGAAATATTTGCAGAATAAATGGCTAAATGCTGCTAGGATGAAAATTGTTACTTAAATGTATAAGATACAAATTTAAAAATGACATTGGGGTACACTGTTCATCCACTACTGTGGGGAGTCCCTTGGACATTCACTGCATATGGCATATTATAATTGTTTTATTGAAGTACATGCCCGAGACGGTATTTACTACAGAGGTTTGAATGAATTAAGCTTTTTTCCTGATTAAAGGGTCTTAAGGTGGACAGAAAATAAGTAAGTCACACTATATATCAATAAACAAACCACCAATTACACAGGTCTACAAAAAAAAAAAAAAATCAGGTGCCAAGGTTTTTTGAATGGATTTAGGGTATTTTGAGGGTGCTGAATTAAAAAATCACATTACTTTTGCTGAATTGGTTCTAGTTTTTGAGATAATGGACATCCATGAAAATAATGCATTCCCCCAATGCGACTTGTGTGTGATAACAAATGCAATAGCTTTTGGTCTGTCTTTTGACTCTTTAACAGTGTCTTAGGTAATGAAATTAATGATGACGCATTGAAAGAGAGTCTGAAAATAAAATTAGAGTTAAGTTCACATGTGCGTGTTTGCATGTTCATTTATTGCTGTTGTCACTGTGGAGGTGAATATTTACCCAGATCAAATCTGCCAAGCCCTTCCAAAGGAATGGCATCATGGGAACACCTGTCTGGTATTTAGCCAGAAATGGTTCAAATGCTTGTGATAGGGCCATGAAAAAATCTAGTTTGGCCAGAAGAAGGGGATCCATGTGGGCTTCACAAATGCAGTCAAAAGAAGGATTTTTCACCTATTTTGACTTCACCAAGTCCACATATTTCACGATCGAGGGCCAGACTTCCAATGCTCATTCGACAGCTGGCAAATTTTCGAGCCACCGATGGATCTTGAGGATGATGTTGCAGCTGTGAAGTCCTCTCTTCTGGCTGGTGCAGAGTGGAAAAGAAAATGTAGTGCTTTG
>JABJVO010000262.1:0-14151 GCA_026770805.1 Boulengeromyrus knoepffleri
AAATAATTAATAAGATCTTTATTTTTAAATGTATTTTATTATATAATAATAATTACTGTTACTGTCTATCATTGTCTGAATGTATTTTTACTGTCTAAATATATGTATTCAGCTAGTGTAAACATGCACGATGCTATCACAGCAAATGCAAGACAGAGACTGAAGTGTTACCCTTTGTTTCCGCTGAGAAACGTGCCGTGTGACTCATTTCCCCACGTGTACAAGTTATTTTAGGTCGGCGTTCACGGTTGGACTTCTGAGATTCAGATCGAGTCCTAGGTAATTTTTTTTCGAACTAGTTGCTTCGATTTTTAAGAAATTCGAGTTCTAATGAGTTTGAGAACTGAAGTACCACTGTACATAAGAAATAATTTATTTGCCATGAATCAAGTTTATGATATTGAAAGAAAAGTGTAATCATACCCCAGTCAGTGAATGTGTGTTCCCTACCCCTAGACCCCAGAGGGTTAAACTTTAATAGAATAAAAATACATTGCATGTATTTATTAATGTGTTATTTTTAATTACGTTTTAAGGAATAATAAAAAATGTATAGTGCGATGAATGTAAACTAGCACATACCACGTGCACATGCTGTCCCATGCTGTAGGAGTAGGCACATGCGTCCTGACACTTACCGTATTTTAAAAGAAGAAAGCACTTAACATCATTATATTTAACCAGCATGTTTAAAGAAGAAGAAAAACTTTAGCAGTATTTACCAATGTTTTATTTCGTTGTTAAATTGAAGAAAGCATTTAACCAAGAAACTTTTAGGAGGAACTGGCTTTAAGCCTGCACTCGACAGCGGTTGAAATCGAAATCACTGTTGCCAACTCCTCAGCAAGGAAAGTAGCTGTTGACTGTCCCAAAAATCGCTAGAAGTTGTTAAGTGGATGCCATCACCTCATTTGCATAATGTGAAATGTGCATGTAATTGTAATGGATGCTGTAGGAGAGAGGAATAATGTCGTGGGAGATACAAAAAGTGGTTAAAAAAACACCATAAATACATTTAGAACTACAAATGAACTTATTATATATAATTACAATTCCAACCCTATATCCGGGCTTGGGATTTTTAAAAATTATTATTATTTTTATTAATGCTGTACTATATACAAACATTTTACAAGCACATGTTAGGATATAGTTCACTGTGACAATATAAATGGTAGAATAGAACTAAAACAACAACAACTGTGTTTATGTAATTATTGAAGTCTGTCCAGAATATCTTACTGTATCTACAATCCCAAAAGAAATCAATCAGCATTACATCCAAAAGAACAGGACACATTTATATCTCTTCCAATTCACTGGATAACAACGGTGAAGAATCTTTAAAGTTACCTCCCACCCTTTATTTGTAATAATGAAAGTCCTAGGTAACATCCAAGTAGATTCCCAATCTATGCCATCGAACATCGTATTTTATTCCAGTAAAATACTGCAGCTGGTTTAGAGACAATATTCCTCTGAATTATATGCCTAATGTGTTTGTTGGTCGCTTCTTTGCTCAGAAGAGGACACACGTTGCCTATAAATAAATCCTCAGGAACTAGATGAGGGAGAGTGCAGTTAATGCCCTTTACAGCCGATGGTAGCAGGAAGACTGCCCCACTAAGTATCGCGTCAAAAAACATACAATATTCTTTAGGAGTAACAAGAACCTTATACTCGGACAAAAACCTCTCATATGTAAACAACAGACCATCTTCATTCAATAATTGACTAACTAAAATTAAACCATTATCAATCCATCTTTCAATATAAAGTGTTTTGCATTTATAAGTTATGTCTTGATTACTTTGGCGGAGTTACTTATTTTTGACAGCCAGGGCAGAATCAGCCAGCGGCTTCGTGCATGCGCGGTTCATTTGCAGTCTGGACGCAGAGGGATGAACGTCTCCTGCTCGGACTGCAGCTGGGCGGGGCTGCTGCGCGATGACTGGCTGCCTGTGAGTGCTTTGGGATGGGAGAGGAGCCCACGGCAGCACCCACTGTTTGGTGAGAAGAGTAAGAACAATACATGCTTTCTTGTCAGAATCTCCAAAAGTCTCCAATAACACCAGAAAAAGTCGCTAGTCGCTTTTTTGAAAACAAGTCGCTAGAAGGGTCTAAAAACTCGCTAAATATAGCAACAAAGTCGCTAAGTTGGCAACACTGGTTGAAATGAGCGATCCACCCAGAGTGCACTCGATGAGCCCATAGCGCATGCACCTAGAGACATATCCCAGCATGCTCTCGCCCGTGTAACACGTGCGTGCAGAGACACAACCCCATAAAACAACATATCACAGCATGTAGCGTGATCGTCATCCACTGTGCTGTGTGTATGGGAAGCACCCAGCCAGCAGCCCTTCCTGGCAGAAAATACATTAATTCTATTTATTAATCTGTCTCATTTGTAAACAGTATAAAATAATCTATTTGTAATTTAAATAAAAGTCCATCTCTAACACCACATTCCTGGGTTGTTTAGCAACATTTAGCTAAATTTAGATACATTTGGATAATCAACGGAATAAAGCACTATAACTTAAATGGTGTATGACAAATTAGTATAAATGTTTAAACCAATAAGATTTAAGGAATAAAACATTTTATTTGTATTTTATTAGTTTATATTAAATAAGATGGAACAGCTTATTTAATTACTTTTAATAGATGTAGGAACTAGTGAGCGGTATTTAGCAACAAACATCAAAAACATGTTTTGAAAAACATGTTATTTTAAAGAAATGTGCTATTTTCTACAGGTAAAAGCGCGGTCATCATGTTTTAGGGTGAAATTGCATGGTCTAGCTTTGTTTTACAGCATATTACAGGATGTTGAATCGCTCTGTAGCTGTTACATGGCGCTCCGTGTGATTGCTTATCGCACGGACCATGGATCAGACAGCTAATGTCCGCAGCAGGGAACGGGCCCCAGCACACTAGCTGTTTTCGGGAAGTCGTGTTGTGACTAAAATACATTACTGGTTTAAATGTGTTTTATGGGTATGGCAGTTTTAAATGGTAAAAAAACAGTAGCTGTGTTTTGTTAGCGCATTTGTTTAAAATAACACGTTATTTTACAACAGTAAAAACGTAGCCAGCAAGTTTTTAGGGCAAAATTATAACCACATGTCCCTTATCACCATATACACACCATGTGGCCCTATTGGTCAAGCACGTCTGACGCCATATATGGACATAACCCCTGGACCAATCAGAATAAAGGGATAGCCCCCCTCCCACCTATAATGTCATAAACAAGATCCATACTAAGCTCCGCCCAAAGTGCCATGTAATCTCTGTCATATATTCTGACTTAAAAATACGTAGCCTATGGCAAAATATATTTTGTAAAGCCTGCAGTTACTATGTGTCATATATAACATACATGGGTATCTTCAAATTGATTCAAACAGTTTTGGGTGCAAAATTTCTCGTTCCTTTTTAGATTTTAGTTACTGATGACATAATTGCATCAAATTAAAAGCAATGGGTAGTTTAAGTGATTTGCAATGTGATTGCTTATATGCTAATTCAGTCATGCAGCCAATTTAAATAAATACCTTGATAGTCATCAAATCTTGCCAATGGCAGATCTAGCTTTTCTATAAGAGTGTATTTTGGGGCCACGAGGATTGTTTCATGGAGAGTGACGAGTGGTTATTAAGTAATTTTCGTCTCCCGTTCCTTGATTTTCCAGAATAGCAGTGTAGGGACATGGCTACAGGAGGGTGTACTAGTTGGCCAGAGTCATCTCCTCAGTGAGAAACTATTGCATTATTACTATTGTAAAAGTATTCTAACGAGTAACATTTTGGTGTGATTCATGTACCTGGTGACAAAGCTTATCCCATCACAGAATAAATGATAACCCCACTGGCAAACCCTGCAACAGAACAGTAGCACAGGTTCAACATTGTGCATGTACTCACATGGGCCAGGGTGGTTGGCTTTGTTTGGGATTAGCAGGGGGATCTTTACTATACACGCCGGAGAAAGTTTGTGACATAATTTTTATTTTTATTTATTTAACCTTTATTTTTCCAGGCAAGTCACTAAGAACAATTTCTTATTTACACTAACGACCTGGTAAAAGGCAAAAGAACCTTTTGAGGAAAAGAGGTAAAGACATCAAGACACACATAAACAAATAATACAAACACAATAATACAAATACAAAATACAGTATAAACATGCAATATTTTCATCAGTAATTCAGATATGAGACAACTACTTTAATAAGATTTTTTTAAAAAGCTACCAATGTCAAACATTTTTCTAATTTGAATGTGTTTTGCAAATTGGTCCAGTCTCTGGTGGCAGCAGTCTGGAATGATAACAAACCAAACTTCGTGTTTGCTTTGGGGACTCTAAATAATATGAGTTTGGCAGTACAGGTATTGTAAGCAACAGATGGTTTTGTAACATTCTGGTGAATTGTTTGGTTTGGTGAATCGTTTTTTTTTTTTTTTTTGGGGGGGGGGGGGGTCAGTGTATAGTCAGCCAACACACAGCCCCCCTGAAGCTCAGGGTTAAGGGCCTTGCTCAAGCAAACACGGACATCTGACTGTTCTGTTGATGCCAGGGCTCAAATTGGCAATCTTCTGATCACAGGCATTCAGACTTAGACAATTAATGAATTGTGATGTCATCATTAATGAATCATAAAGAATAATGAATAACAAAAAGTGAAATACCAATCTCATGTTTGTTCATGATTAATGAATAGAAACATCTTTTATCCCAAGTAGCTACTATATTTGTTCATGATTTGTACTTGAGTAATAAATAAGTTACTACTAAGTTACTAAGGAACCGTATTGTAAAATGTTAACAATGATTTTTGCAGCAGGTGACACAAATATAGAGGAGACAACCCTAGAAGAGTTTTATAGATGAGCATGAACCAATGTATATTTTGACATGTATGTATAGAAGGCCAATTTACAGAAGAATAAAGCGTATAGTGATGAGCTTTGAAGGAAGCACTTATAGCAAAGTGGATAGCAGAATGGTAAAGAACATTAAGCTTCTGAAGTACACTCTTACAAGCTGATCTGTGAATGACATCACCATAATCAAGCATGGGAAGAATAGTTATTTTATCGAGGATAACACTGTGCCATTTGATGTTCCGATACGGCCAGATGAGCAAAGAGAGCCATGGTCAACACAGCCCCACCTGGGAGTGATATGAAAGAAACATAACCTCATTCATTGCTTCTATAATGTAAAGTGGTAAATGATTAGTAGGAGATTCAAAACCAGAAACTGACAATGCACAAGGTTTAGTCAAACATTTATTTATGTGATGCACATTTCATGTTTTTGCTGATCTCTTTTAAAGTATCGTTGATTGTTAGTAGTGAATAATTTATCTGCCATTACTCAGCACACTTTGTTTTGTTTTTCTATGACGTCTGCACACCATATATCTTGAAATATTTCTATTGTACCGCTCAAAATATATGTAATTTTTCTAGAGGCAGACATAGTAATATTTGCTTTATCCATTGCTGGATATTTGGGGTGTATTCACTCTTCCATCTTAATGCAATGACTTTTCTACCATTTAACAGGGTGAGGTCTATAAATAACTTCTGACTCCTATTGTATCTATGGTTACCTGAGTGTACACCCATTAGGAACAACCTTGGGTCCAGAGGTATTGAATGTGAGGCTATTTTTTCAACAATATATTTTATATCTTCCCAGTATTTTTGAATTCCTACATTGCCAAACACCATGAAACCATGTTCCCCTTTCTTCTTTGCATTCATTACAAGTATCTGGTATATTTGAGTTACATTAGTTTAGTCTGACTGGCGTCACATATGTCTGCATTAACCAGTTATACTGCAATAGCTTGAGCCGTGCATTAACAGTACAAATTTGTGCTCCAGTACAGGCCAATCTTCAGTCCTCTTCTGAGACTCCAGAGGCCAACAATCTATTCCAAGCTTTGTCTTGTGAACTCTCAACAGAACCAGACACCAGCACACTATAAAATTCAGAAATCAAACCCTTAAGCATTCTTTTGATGAGAGATTATAGGGATCTGGTCAGTGCATTCTTTTGAGATACTCTTATAAAATTTCGTCATTGATGATATCATAAATGTTTTGTTCTAGTTTTACAAGTTGTAGTGTTTGAGTTATATATAAAAAATTGATGTATTTAATTTCATTCATTTCATTGTAATTTTTATGGAGAGAAATATTAGAAAGTGCGCCATCTACTGTTTTTTTTTAGTTTGGCCGACGTAGCAGTTTGTTAGTTTTGAAACGAAAACTTTATCCAGGAAGTGAACGACGCAGTCACGGAGAAAGACGTCTCGGCAGCTCACATCGTTAGCCACTCCAGCATACATCTTGTTAAGGTTGCATCGTCGGTATGTACAGAGGAAATGCACATGTACTCTTGCTTTCATGTGTTTATTTATTTATTTTTAAGTTTAGTATGTATATTGATTGCTTGCAAGAAGTCAATTTCGTTTGCCTTTTTTTTTTCTTCTTAGCATATGGTTTTCGCTAGTCGTGCCTTTTGTTGATTAATATGGGGTGTCGATGCGGTTCAGAATTTGTTTATTTTATCTGTTTTCTTTTTAGTTTCACCTTTGCTTCAATGAATAAACCTGGCGATCTATATCCAGAGGTTTGAGTGGAGTAAAGCGTTTAGCTGTCTGTCAGTGAATACACCGCACGCATAGAGGACAGAACAGTGAAACGACGATGCAACCTTACGGACAAGGTAACGCAGATCAGGCTAATAGCAGACACTTTCGGAGTGCCACGACGTATCAGCTAAGTACAGCTTCCAAAGCAGTGTCTCACTAGAAGCTAACATCGGCACCATGTCTGCTAATTCATATAAAACAAGATCTCAGGCTTCATGCTCTTCTACTGGTTCAGCAGCAGCCAGGGCAAGAGCAAAAGCGGAGGCAGCTAAAACTCGCCTTGCCTTTGCTCAGAAAGAAGTAAATCTGAAACTAGAAAAGGCTCAAATTGAAGCATCTATGGAACTTCTTCAATGCGAGAAAGATGCAGCTACGGCGGCAGCAGAAGCAGAAGTCTTAGAGGCTGCTGTTCAATCACAAATTGATGGTCATGATTCAGATCTCCCTTCTCTTGAAAGTTCACTGCGAACGGAAAGCTATGTTCTGGCTCAGACTAAGGTGATAGAAAATGTAACTACTGAAATGCGCAAAGAGCCGTCATCACTTAACAAGCTCCCAGTTAACATAGTTGACACCCCCCGTGATATTCATTCCTCACACATAAACTTGGTAAACTGTGGATTAACATTAGATACAAAAACTCATTCTAAACAGAGTGTGTACAGGCAACAGATTCCAGCTACTTCATTATCTCACCTTCCTCCCTGTCCACTTCCAGTTGGCCATAATGGAAATCATGATTGGGCACAACAACAATCAAGAAATAGCTGTTATGATCCCGCCTGCAATTCCAGGCCGTCAAGCCACGGTGATGGAAATATCAGCGAATTTGTCAGATACCTTGCCCGTCGGGAAATCGTAGCAACAGGCCTCCTACAGTTCAACGACAGGCCACAGAACTACAAAGCCTGGAAACGCTCTTTTGAGAATGCAGTAAGGGGCCTGGATCTGTCCGCAAGTGAGGAGATGGATTTACTTTGTAAGTGACTTGGTAAAGAATCTGGGGAGCATGTTGAACAAATCAGAGCTATACACATCAATCATCCAGATGCTGGGCTAAAAATGATCTGGGAGAGACTCGACCAATGCTATGGCTCAGCAGAGGCAGTTAAGGATGCTCTGTTTAAGCGGCTCGACAACGTTCCAAAGATCACAAACAGAGATTACGTGAAGCTGAGAAAATTTGGTGATGTGCTGATGGAGCTCCAGAGTGCCAAAAGGGAGGGAGACCTTTCGTGAGAAGCCCATCGGAGAACGCAGAACACTTCTGAAAGAGAACAACATTTGCTTTAGATGCTGTGCCTCTTCGACACATTTTGCTAAACATTGTAAGGCTAAAGTGCAATGCTCTGAATGCGGCAATGAAAATCACAACACAGCTCTCCACCCTGGCCCAGCTCCCTGGAGCAAAGAAGTTGACTCTGATGTAGAGCATGGCGGGGAGCAGGGTGTCACCTTGCCAAGTGCAGTCACTTCCAAATGCACTCAAGTCTGCGGTGGTAACCTAGCTAACAGGTCATGTTCTAAAATCTGCCTTGTAAAGGTATACCCAGCAGGCCACCCAGACCAGGCAATCAAGCTGTATGCTATTCATGATGAGCAGAGCAATCGGTCTCTTGTCCAGTCAGAGTTTTTTGAAATGTTCAACGAAAATGGTCCTAGTTCTCCCTACTCACTAAGAACATGTGCTGGCCTTAAAGAGACAATGGGTAGAAGAGCCACCAGTTATGTAGTAGAGTCTCTAGATGGGACAGTGCACATCCCCCTGCCCAGTCTGATAGAGTGCAATGACATCCCCAATAACAAGGAGGAGATACCAACGCCTGACGCAGCACTCCCTCATCCTCATTTAAAGAAGATCATGCATCTCATCCCAGAACCTGACCCAAATGCCCACATACTAATGCTGCTTGGACGGGACGTCGTCAGGGTTCACAAAGTCCACAAACAGATAAGTGGCCCCCATGACGAACCTTTTGCACAAAAATTAGATTTGGGGTGGGTTATAGTGGGAAATGTATGTTTGGGTGGTGTTCATAAAACTATTATGGTAAATGCTTTCCACACAAACGTAACAGAGAGAGGTTGACCAACGCTTTTCAAGCCTTGCCCTAATCTGTTCAATATAAAGGAGAAACCCTTTGGGATCCAAATTCCCTACGCCAACACACCACAATCCAGTGACAGAAATAGTTGTGAAGCAGACCACCTTGGATGTTGTGTGTTTGAACAAACAAAAAATGACTATCACGTCTCCCTTTCCATTGAAGACAATGCCTTCATGAAAATAATGAAAGAAGGGATGAAAAAGGATGTAAACAATAGGTGGACAGCTCCGCTGCCCTTCAAGTCACCACGCCCAAGGCTTCCCAACAACAGGCCGCAGGCTATGAATCGGCTCATGTCTCTGATCCGCAACTTTGACCAAAAACCAGAAATGAGAGATCATTTTATAGCCTTCATGGAAAAGATCTTCCAATATGGTCATGCTGAAATTGCTCCTCCTCTAAAGGAGGACGAAGAGAGGTGGTACTTGCCATTGTTCGGGGTTTATCACCCCAAAAAGCCGAAACAGATCAGGGTTGTGTTTGATAGTAGTGCACAGTACAATGGACTGTCACTTAATAATGTCTTGCTAAAAGGTCCAGACCTCAACAACTCACTCCTTGGCGTCCTCCTGCGCTTCAGAAAGGAAGCAGTAGCCTTTACAGCTGACATTGAGCAAATGTTTTATTGTTTCTATGTGCAGGAAAAAGACAAGAACTTCCTTCGATTTCTGTGGTTCCGCGACAACAACCTCTGCAACGACATCATTGAATATCAGATGAGAGTCCATGTCTTCGGCAATAGCCCTTCCCCTGCGGTAGCGATATTTGGCCTACAAGAGTCTGTCCAGTGTTGCGAGACAGAATCCGACCTAGACGTTAAGCAGTTTGTGACACGTGATTTTTACGTCGATGATGGCCTTAAATCCCTTCCTACTGTGGAAATGGCTGTGACCCTGTTGCGGAAGACGCGTGACATTCTTGCGAAGTCGAACCTGAGGTTGCACAAGATCACAGCTAACAGAAAAGAGATACTTGAAGCTTTCCCATCCCAAGATCATGCAAAAGACTTAGATCTTGAAGCAGATGTACTGCCAATGCAGCGTAGTTTAGGTCTTCTCTGGGACCTGAAGAGAGACTGCTTCACCTTCAACGTATCTGAAGAGACAAAACCCTTCACTCGACGCGGTGTCTTGTCCACCATAAACAGTCTCTATGATCCCCTAGGCTTCGTAGCGCCTGTCACAATCCAGGGCAAATCCATCCTCAGGGAGCTTGCTGCGGATAACAATGACTGGGATACTCCACTGCCCCCAGAAAGGAAAGAGTCATGGATTCGTTGGAGAGAGTCACTGAGTGCACTGTCCAACCTCTCGATCACCAGAACGTACACCAACATCTCACCAACAGAAGCAGCACTCAGAGGATTGTACATTTTCTGTGACGCATCAACTAAAGCCATTGCAGCAGTGGCTTATTTGAAGGTAACTGATGCAGACAAGAACTGTGAAATTGGTTTTGTCATGGGGAAGGCAAAGCTAACACCACGCCCTGGACAAACTATTCCAAGATTGGAACTTTGTGCTGCTGTGCTAGCAGTAGAGCTGGCTGATTTGGTGACAGGAGAACTGGACGTTCAGCTGAATAGCACTCATTTATATACAGACAGTAAAGTTGTCCTGGGATATATCTATAATGAGACCAGGCGCTTTTATGTCTATGTTAGTAATCGTGTAACTCGAATTAGGAGGTCTTCACAAGCAAGTCAGTGGCATTACGTCCCCACTAACCAGAACCCAGCAGATCTTGCAACACGGTTTGTTCCTGCACATCAACTTGCACTCACTAACTGGTTCATTGGCCCCACATTCCTGCTGAAAGACAAACAAAGTCATCTTCAAGACACCTATGACCTTGTCGAACCCAGTTCGGACACAGACATCAGACCCCAGGTCTCCACTCTGAAAATCACAATCAGGACAAATCTACTTGGTGCCCAAAGATTCACTAGGTTTTCTCATTGGAGTTCCCTGCTTCGCGCTATGGCTCGTCTGTTGCACATTGTTCATGCTTTTAGATCAACCACGAGTAAAGATGGTTCTTGTAAAGGTTGGCACCATTGTGGAACTGGAGTCACAGTGAAAGAGTTTGAGAAAGCCAAGAACAGTGTCATCCGAGCTGTGCAGGGAGAGGCATACTCTGAGGAGATCAGGTGCATTGGTGGGCAACAGGAGATTCCTAAGGGCAGTCCCATCAAAAATCTAGACCCCTTCTTAGACAACCAAGGTTTGCTTAGGGTGGGTGGCCGCATTGCTGAAGCAAATCTAAGTCAATCATAAAAGCACCCACTCATTATTCCTGGCACACATTACGTTGCAACCCTCATTGTGAAGCATTGTCATGAAAAGACCCTCCACCAAGGCCGGCTCTTCCCAGAGGGGGCTGTCCGCGTAGCGGGTTGGTGGATCGTGGGTGGCAGGAAGAGAGTGAGCACTGTTATACACCACTGTGTAAGATGTAGAAGGTTGAGAGCCCCCCTCAATGTGCAAAAAATGTCCAATCTCCCAGCTGAACGTCTCTCAACCGAACCCCCGTTTACAAATGTGGGCTTGGATGTGTTTGGCCCTTGGAGTATCTTTACGCGATGCACAAGAGGAGGTGTTACCCGAAACAAAAGGTGGGCTGTCCTCTTTACATGCTTGAGCATGAGGGCTGTTCATATTGAAGTGATTGAATCCCTTGACACTTCGAGTTTTATCAATGCGCTCAGACGATTTTTGGCTATCAGGGGTCCGGTGAAGAGCATCCACTCAGACCGTGGCACCAATTTCATTGGTGCATGCAAAGAACTTCAGATACCTTCAAACATAAACATTACTGCAGTCAGAACTTACTTGTTGGAACAGGGATGTTCATGGACTTTTAATCCTCCTCACGCCTCCCATTTTGGTGGTTCATGGGAGAGGATGGTGGGTCTGGCTAGGAAAATTCTTGACTCCATGTTCTTTGAGCTCAAGACCACAAAACTTACACACGAGGTTCTCGTCACTCATGGCGGAGGTGTCCGCCATAATAAATGCACAGCCCTTTGTTCCAGTGTCAACAGATCCTACTGACCCATTTATACTCTCCCCAGCTGTTCTCCTCACACAGAAAGTCGACACGCTCTCAGCCCCTGCTGGCAACTTTGTTGCTTCTGATCTTTATAAGCACCAGTGGCGTCAAGTCCAGCATCTCGCCAACACTTTCTGGGACAAGTGGAAACGTCAGTTTCTCTCAACTCTCCAAATCCGACACAAATGGCGGTCTACTCAACGGAATGTGAGCCCAGGGACTGTTGTTGTTCTGAAAGACATTCAATCACCAAGAAATGAGTGGCCTCTTGGACTTGTGACCAAAGTGTTTCCAAGCAAGGATGGTAAGGTACGCACTGTGGAGATAAAGGTACCTGGGTTACGAGGAAGTAAGCTATTTACCAGGCCTATCACAGAAATAGTGGTTCTTGTTCCCCCAGAATCATAAAGACTGATATATATTGTTTTGACTTTCATAAAAGAGTGGCGCCAATTAACACCAGGTGGGGAGTGTTTTGTTCTAGTTTTACAAGTTGTAGTGTTTGAGTTATATATAAAAAATTGATGTATTTAATTTCATTCATTTCATTGTAATTTTTATGGAGAGAAATATTAGAAAGTGCGCCATCTACTGTTTTTTTTTAGTTTGGCCGACGTAGCAGTTTGTTAGTTTTGAAACGAAAACTTTATCCAGGAAGTGAACGACGCAGTCACGGAGAAAGACGTCTCGGCAGCTCACATCGTTAGCCACTCCAGCATACATCTTGTTAAGGTTGCATCGTCGGTATGTACAGAGGAAATGCACATGTACTCTTGCTTTCATGTGTTTATTTATTTATTTTTAAGTTTAGTATGTATATTGATTGCTTGCAAGAAGTCAATTTCGTTTGCCTTTTTTTTTTCTTCTTAGCATATGGTTTTCGCTAGTCGTGCCTTTTGTTGATTAATATGGGGTGTCGATGCGGTTCAGAATTTGTTTATCTGTTTTCTTTTTAGTTTCACCTTTGCTTCAACGAATAAACCTGGCAATCTATATCCAGAGGTTTGGGTGGAGTAAAGCGTTTAGCTGTCTGTCAGTGAATGCACCGCACGCATAGAGGACAGAACAATAAAAGTGTTGTTTATCAGGAACTTATTTCTTAATTCCTCAAATTACATCATGGTCTCAGATTCTGACAAATATAAGTTTTGAATTTTTTTCAAGCCCTTTGAAGGCCCATAACTTAAAGGCTTCATCTATTCTTCCTGGTAGGAATTGGTTGTGCCAAATTGGGCTTTATTTTGAAATAGAACAAGGCTCCTTTAAATGACTCTTAATATCATACGATATTTTTATCATATGTCTAACAATCGGGTTAGTGGTTTGTTTCTGTAGTTTTACTGATGTATCTGAGTACATATGTAAGGGTAAAAGGAGCTTCAAACCACAAGATTCCATAGCTACCCAATGAGGGAATAATTTTTTTAAATAAAACATAATAGACCTTAGTGTTAAGTTCGCCCAGCGGGCAAGAAGGCAGCAAAGCCGTGAAGTCGTTAATAGGGGTTTATTGGCACAAACGGGGTTGACAGCGACGAACATCAATGACCGATCTGGGGAACACTAACTCAGACGCGGACTAAATATACAAGACAAACAGAAAATAACAGGTAACAGGTGATCACAATCGGGGTAGTACACGTAGGTAATAAGGGGGTGTGGCACAAACGAGGATCGGACGAGCAGGTCATGACACTTTGCTATGCTGTCCAGTAATACCACATAGGATTTGGACATTGCAGTCCCCCTCTATCATAAGGCAAATACAGTAGTGACAGATGAGAATGATCATTTTGAGTAAGCCAGTTCTTTCAGTATTGCAAACAACCAATATCTAAAAGTTAAATCTGTATATTAACTATAAAGAACAGAAACTAGTTATTTACAAAGCATGACAGTAGAATTTCTGCACTGTAATATGTAGTAATGTCAAACTTAACATTATCCTGTTTAATTAGCACTTAGACACTTAAACTTTATGTGATTCAAGGCTATTCAGAAAGCTGAGCTTCACAATGGTTTAAAGAATGGATTGATTCAAACCCACCCACAGGAAATGAAAATCAAAAAAGAGATCTCTTTAATATCTGAATAGGTTCTCCTAGACAACAATGAGAGTAAAAAGAAAGAAAACTGAGACTTTAACTTATTGCTCCTGCTTCTCAACGTTTTATCCTGAGCAAGAGATGTCAGTACATCTCAGGAATGTCACATAATAACTTTTAACAGAGATCCCAACTAGGTCACATGTTTGGCTCATTCAGCATCCACAGATCACTCAATGTGAAAATAAATTACACATTCAAGAAACATCTA
>JABJVO010000263.1:0-11470 GCA_026770805.1 Boulengeromyrus knoepffleri
TTTAACTCCCCCCCCCCCCCCCCCCTGGGTCCCCCCCCTTGAAACCGAACCAATGGGGGGGTAAACTCTTCCACACCCCCCAGCCCCCCGGGGGGGGGGGGGGGGGGGGGCGCAGGGAAATGCTTGCGTTAAAATGAGAACCTCAGTCACACCGGTGAGACTAAGAGGCTAATTTCAGGTATGCAGCAGCAGAGGCCACACAGGGCCAGGGGGCGGGACTTGTCGGAGGACAGAGCCTCAGATTCAAAATCCTATTGGTTGGTTTACATTGGCAATGCGGTTTCCACCCCAATAGTAACAAATTAACAAAAAAAAGAAAAGAAAACAATTCCCTCCCTCTGGCGCCACTATGGATTCGTCTATAAATTCCATAAAGTAACAAACTGATGAGCTTAATACAGCCCACACTCACACCGTCTCCATCCCCCCCCGTCTCTGTTTGGCCTTCCTCCCACTCCAAAGGCCAACGCTCTCGCTCATACTCCAAGCTGCCCCTCCCTCTCTAGCGGCCACAGGCAGACACCCAAAAAAAACGGCATTCGCATGCATCCTCAAAGCACCGCCGAAAGCTCACAAAAATCACCAAGGCGTCACATGCGCAGCTCCCACCGTACCTTGGCGGCCATGATCATGGAGGAGCCCCCACGGATTCCCAGGATGGGGATGTGCGTCTGGGCCGAAATGAAGTCCAGGATCTGGGCAATGGCCTCCTGGTCGGTGTCGTCCCCGAACACCACGCCCTGCAGCCGGTGTTTGGTCATCAGGTCGCAGATGCACGTGATGATGCTCTTGGGGTCCGTCCTGTTCATGGTGACCAGCTCCACGTTGGGCGGCAGCGGCATGTGCAGGAAGTCGTCCTTCTCACGGCCCTCGGTCAGAGCCAGCTCGCTGGAGTTGCCCACCAGCACCACGGCGATGCTCAGGCCCTGGGACAACTTGGAGGAGGGGGGCGGGAGAGCCACCACCGGCGGGTAATGAGGTGGGATGATCACGGCCCCGCCCCTGTCGCCACCGCCGACCCCGCCTCCGCCGCCTCGCCGGGACTCGCAGACTGGGATCAGCAGCAGGACGAGGAAAATTACAGAGAGGGACAGGAATGGCGTCCTGTGGGCAGAGGGGGCGCTTTCGGGAGGGGAGAAGAGGGTGGCAATACGGCGGTCTTGAGGAGGAGAAGCGGAGAGGCAGAAAGGCATGATGGAGGAGTGTAAAAGCAATCCCTAGGCAGAAGAGAGAAAGAGAGATGAGACAGAGATGGTTAGCTCCATCCATACAAGCCTTGAGAAGATCACATAGAGGCGCATTCATTGAACGCCAGCGAATTTCGTTAACTGGTAAGAAAATCTGCATGACAAAGGCAGCAGGAGGAGAGATGGGTTAAAACACATATGAATATCTACTGCACAGACTGCATGGGCAGCCCATAAACCCACACGCACAGCGGCAAGCCGGAATACATACGCAAGCAAAAAAACTGACTAAATATCTGGAATAATGTTCTCTTTTATATCACACACAGATCGCCAAGGAGCGGCCCAAGAAAGCCCTCAGACCGAAAGGACGAGAGCGAGGGAACGACATAGAGACAGGCCACAGAATGACTGATAGACTGATTACCACACTGGCATATATATGTATAAGTCAGAAATAAACCTCTTTAGTCTCAAGCTGAGGTGACTGAAGGGGAATAAGATCTAATTGTACATCTTCTGAAGGAGATAGAAAAGGTCAGCATCGAGGAATACTTCAATATAAGTACTTATTCATGAGCAGAGGGTCATAAATGGGAGGTACTTGGGGATGAGTTTATGTAAAGTACAGAGAGGGTAAAGAAGCAGCTTCCCAGGAGAGCATCAGTGGTACAGGTCTTAGCAGTCGCAGGTCTTAGCAGTCGCAGGTCTTAGCAGTCGCAGGTCTTAGCAGTCGCAGAGACCAGCACTGGCTGAAATCTTACCAATACCCAGATAGCTATGGTGACTTTTTAATCATCCTGACTGGTAGGTCTGGTCACCCACTGATTAACTGATTTACTAGTACACGTCTTTGCCTTTATGACCCCAACACACATACATCCACTCTTGACCTCCAAGTCTCCTTCTCTCCATTCCACCCTCCTCAGATAGTCTTTGGATGGCTTGAGATTATCAATATCCTGTCTCATTAACAGTGACGACGTACTGGGGGGACAGACAGCTTGTACGCTTAGTCATAGCATGATGGCGTTTGACCAACCCACATGTGAAATATTAAACTATTTACAAGCCAAGGTAATGAAGAGCGAAAGAACATATTATAGGTAGGAGAAGATAGAGAACAAACAACAACGGGAAGACAATGGAACAGAAAGGAAAAATGGATAACAACTATATCGTAAATGCATACCAAAGGAGAGATAAAGGGGGGGGGGGGGAGAGGGAGAGTGTAAGGAGGTGTACTGGGAGTGTGATGACAACAAGAGGCATCCTTAAGACAATTAATTGCTAGAAGTTTGTCAGCTGTAATTACAGGTCCACATGCTAATTGTCATTTGCTTACTTTTGTAAAAGGCAAGCTGGTGAAAGGTTGGGGGAGGATGGGAGGAGTGAAGATGGAGGAAAGAAAGGATGGAGAAAGAGAGAAGGCAGCAAGAAACAATGTGTAAAATAAGATGCACCAGAGAGAGCAGGGATAAGGGTAGAGGGATGTGAAGGAGGAACAGAAGATAGAGAAGGCCAAGAGGCTGAGCTGGAAGGACTCAAAATACAGTCAAGGGGGGGGGAGACAGAAAAAGAGGAGAAAGGGAGACTTCAGGAAAGGGTGAATGACAGAGAGGAAGGAACAGCAATTAATAAATATACAAACAAAAAAGTAGAAATGAGAATAAGGCTACAATAAGAAGATGAGAAAAGAATCCATACATCTCTAAGTGTCCGGTTTCCATGGAAACAATTCAAATAAAGTCTTGATACACGCCAGTACACTTTACACACTGATATACGCTGACACCTTGTACACTCTACAATATTCAGCACAGACACCTTCTGGGGTGCACTTTCACACAGACTGATTCACGCCACCATGAAACACGCGCACACACGCACGAAGGCAGGCAGGCAGGCACGCACACACACGTCTGCAGTGAGAGGAACCCTGAGGTCTAGGCTTCACCTTTCCAATGTTACACAAAATGTCTCACGAAAATGAGTGTGTTGCAATGCACAGGCCCAGCGTATAAAAAACATTCCTGCCTTTGTGCCGCATTGGCTTTCATGAGAGGTGCACTGTCAGATTAAGAACATTATGGACATCTTCCATTTATCACAATGAAGCACCTGAAGATTATAACGGCAAACTCTTAATATGAATTGCTACATTTGCGATTTATTGATTATATGAATTGATACATTTAAAACTTGATATAAAAAACCAAGGGTACTGACAAGAATGATACCCATCCATCCTACAACCACTTACAGTAAAATCCCGTTATAACGGACTTCAAGGGACCTGGCAAAATTGTCCGTTATATCCAGAGTTGCTGTATGCCCAGGACACCATTTACTCATGCCACACCTCAGACGACACATTTGTGGTATAGATTATTATACTGTACATGTAATAATCCAACATTACCGGACCAGATGCGTGACTATTAATAATCCCGACTACGTATCTGCCCTGGATGTCAACGGCACGCCTTGTAGGCGGAGCTGCATGTCCGTTATAGCCGAACAAAACTACAGCTAAAAGCGGCCCTGGGGACCAAATTGTCTGTCCTTTATACGCGAAATTCCGTTATATGCGAGTCCGCTATATTCGATGCTTTTTCTGCATCTTCGTAAAGGCGCACGGCCGGGACCAGCGGACCTCGTCCATTATAGACGATATTCCGTTATAAGCGAGTCCACTATAACGGGATTTTAATGTATCCTGGTCAGGGTTGGGGCCCACCCTGAATGGGACGCCAGTTTTTCAGAGTATTCATGTACACAGGCTCACACGCTATGGGAAATACAGAGATGCTAATGAAGCTGACTGCGTGTCTTTGCGCTGCGGAGGAACCCACGCGACAGAGGGAGGACACGCGCAGCTCCAAACGGTTCAGCTCAGGCGGGATTTGAGCCCCAAGATCAGCTACCCACAAGAAACACACACACACGGAAAAATGGAAACGGTCTTGGTGCTGACAAAAAAAAAAAAAAGATACCTAAAAAAAATGCATGGAAAATGAAATCGCTGATGACGTTTAATTAATGATTTAACGCTTTAAAGGAGACATCGGTTTCAAACCCTGAACACTGATACACGTGAAGCGTGTTAAGGGCGCAAATGGCTCACGACACAGCAACTTCATCCAATGTACTATAATACTCAGTTCAAAGCATACCAGCGGGGAAGTAAAAATAATCTACATTACAATTTCATATTATCCCATTTACAACACACTACTCTATATATAGCGTTGCGTATTTAACGATTACATTTGTACACAATATCTGTTGGTGCTCAAATTCATAAAAATGATTCTAATGTATATTATATACAAACAATTCTTTGGTGGCATAATTAAATACACATAATTACCGTCAAACGCAAATGCACACTATTACTCACCCTAACCAACGGAGTACTTAAAGCTGGAACAGTTAGGTCGCTGATTAGAAAAGACGCTGCTTTGAAGGGCTTCTTTAATTCAAGCTTAATACCCACTCCCCCCTTAGATTGCACTCTTAATCACCCCTGTGACACGTAAGAGAGTTCATTGGTGCACGTTTACGAGCGACCATCAGAGGCAATGCCTGTAACGTCGTCATTAGTCTTGAAATAGCTGCCATCAAGCTAAATGAGTATGGATCACTTGGCGACATCATCTTATAAGTCACCATTTTTCTGACAAATAATTTTAATATACAGCATGGGCGTATTTTTAGGTGTGGACACGTCCCCCTAAGTATTGTCAGAGTATCGGGTGTGTTTAGAGGGGCCGGGGGCTGATTTGGTCCCTACCAATATCGAAAACGAACTTAATTACGCCCTTGATATACAAGCCTACGTCTTTCAATGAATAGCTGCTCTTTGATTTAATCACTTAATTTCCTAATAATGTCAGAAACTCCCAACTACTCCGAACATGAGTACTGGTCATTGTAATCACAGAAATACTTAAAATTCCATCCAGTAATTATAAAGCTCTTACGTTCGCCATGTGTACTATAATTCTATAAAACACATTAAGTGTATTAGCGTATATATTCAAGTACACAGTCAGGAAAAGTACAATTTTCCCCAAACATACAGTTAAATTTAACACGGCAATCAAACCCTCGTCTCGAGGGTACCACGTAATTACCATCATACTATTAAAACGGACACGTGGTCACAAGCACTACCGACTGGCGCCTGTTTTATCAATTTGCCCAATGACCTTTAGCCCAACGACCCTCTGACCTGCATCAACGACCCTTCAATCAACAGCCGCTTTCAATAAACCAATTCCGTGATATTTAGATGACGTGGCATTTAGATGACGTAGCAGTATTTATTTGGGCCTATTCGTTTGTTCGTTCGTTTCTTTGCAATTAAACCAAATCATTGGCAAGAAAATACAGAATTTCACCAAAATCAGAATATCATTAGTGACTGTGTGGTTGTCACAGAATTATATTAATAGTAATAAAATTACAAAATGCGTATATTAAATTGTGTTGTTTCTATATAGAATTGCATAACAAAATTTTGCGTTAGGAAACGTATAAAATATATAAATAACCTGGTTTCGCTTCATGACCAAGAATCTTTTTTCTTCTGTGTGATGACACGGCGCCTTTGTACTGTCACGAAACAGGCTGCCATCAGCACGGTACCGACGCTCAATTAACCAGAATTTAGCAGAAGCGAGAGACTTGTCAAAACGCTGAGCGCAAATGCGTTATAAAATGCTAATTTACGTTAAGTAACACACAAGTGCTAACTCTATTTCTGCTAATATATTTCTATGTGAACTATATACATTTCAAATAAACAACAGTAATATAGTTATGTCATACGTGGATGGACGATTTAATACCTATCAACCAGACCTAACATGTTTGCTGTCTGCGAAGGGACGTGAAATAAACTTAACGTGGCCCAAAACAACAACTTAGGAAGACCAACTTTCTCTCACACTTTGCTGGTCATAATTACATTCTATTGTCAAATGCATGCGACTGTAATCCTTAGACAAATTCGTGAAATTCACGTTAAATCTTTCCGTTCCACAAAAAAACATAAGGAAATAAAGTGACTTAATGTTCTAACGTTACTTATGAAATACAAATTTCTCACATGCTCAACGCATGAACGAGTAATTTAAAAAAAATCCTTATGTTTTTCTTTTTTTATCTTTGGGTTACAGTTTCATGCATTTATCAATTGAATGACGAGGGAACTGAGAAATCTGGTTTTCCGAAATTGTTGTTTTGACACTTTAAGCCATGTTCAGCTTTTTCCATGTTACGCGTTTTAAATTATCCCTTTGCGCTGGATGTTAATGTAACGTTACACAAGGAACAATTATATACCTAAGAATTCGTAGCGTAGGCCTAAAGTGTTCTATATTTATGTTGTCCGATAATTCATCGTTAGTCAAATGCACTCAGAAAACAGTAACTGGTTTTCAATATAATAAAAAATGCGTGAGCATTGACTACTTTGAGTAGACAACGGAAAAGGTACGTTTTTACTCTTTTTAGGTAGCTGACGTATTAACAATCCCCATAACGAAAGAAGGATTTCCCCCATGTCATGTTTTTTACATCACTAGTTTTTTTTTCGCAGTGTTGATCTCATGTAGAATGTATGAATTAAGAAATATGACGTCTGCAAATTGATTAAACTCGTTGTAACACATCGAAAGCTGCCGCTGTTGCCGCTGCGTTACAGTGACTTCACAGGCGCGTGCACTTGATCCGTTCGTTTTTTCGTGTAGATTTGTTTAACAGAGATCTTGGCTCAAAGTTTTTTTTTTTTTTTTTTTACATTATCACAGCGTCCGCTCCTGAGACGAGCCTCAGAAGCGGTTGCCATGGGCTGCATCCATTCCAGGCCATTCAAAAATATACTGGAAGCAGAGCTGATTTTAGAGATATGAATTGTGGCTTCTGGATTATGGAGACCGTCCACCGAAATGAAAGCACAACACCAAAGCATACTGCAGAGCTACACCTAATAAAATGTCAACTGATATAAATTTTTGTGACTAAAAGTTCAGTCAAAGATTATGATGCGGCACGCACTAATGTCTAAATGGGTGCATAAGCGCAACCAAAATGTAAATGTAAATTAAATAATGCCATAGATATTTGTGATCAAATCTCGTCTAGAAATTGTAGAAAAAATGCCAAGGGTTTGTGTTAGAGTACTATACAATCATTTATTTCAAAATTTAAAACAGTCCTGGGAATCTTATCTGTTATAATAAAATTAATACGTTACTTTAAGGCTTAGATTCATAAGTGCCTCAACATTATTTCAAATCGATTCATGGGAGGAGCTCAGCAGATCACAGTTTTTTTTTAATTAAGATATTTAATTTGAATTATTACGTTATAGATTTATGTTTTTTTATTATACATTTTTCTAAATGTGATATTTTCTTCATGTGTGGTTGAGTTCCTCCCTAGAGAAGCACAGTCCTGTCTTGCAGTTGGCTTGCTGCTCTGCCCCCCCCCCCCCCTTGCTGTTCTCTCCTCCTCACACTCTCTCCATCTCTCCCCCTGATTGATACTTGTGGGCTTGGCATTGGCCCACCATGCAGAGACCGGCAAAGCTCTTAGAGACACACTGGCAGACACATACAGGCGGGAAGGGGGGTGGGGACCAGATGCATCACAGCGCCCCTCACAGGCAGAGACCCGCACACACATGGATTTATGCATTACTCTCTATATACAAACACAAACACGCACAGTTGTACAGTCTGGCACTTCAAGACCTGTGCAAACTTCTGCGCTTCCGTCGCCCTTGTAATCCGACTGTCACTGTCAGCTGCCCTTAGTTCATTTCCCCAGACAGGCGAGCCATGTGCTAACTCACAGACGCCGTCTGTGCTAACTCACAGACGGCCGCTCTCAAAAACTCATGCGGCACAGCTGCCGCTCACCTGGCCCTCGAAAGCTGACGATCATCTCTCCCCCAGGTGTCCACCGCTTGCAGCACACAGCAAGGTGGCTGAATGCAAATCTGTTGTGAGCCAAATGGTAAATTATGACACCTATGGACACTTACAGACCCTTCAGAGCAAGCAAGGCCACAGTGCTGCCTTTTCCGATAATACCTTCATTGATCATCATGATTTAAACCTCTTAGCTTGCTCCTTTTCGAAAGCTCCTGGTATAACTCTGTTACTGTTGGTGTGGCTGATTGTTGACAGAAGGGGATTGGGATGAGCATCTGCCTCTTGGCATGATAGCCCTCTAGTTTATATGATGTATATTATTTGGGTCAGACGTCCAGTTCTTTCACATCGCCACCAATGGCTGCCTCATACTGCTGCCCCCTAAAGAGGTAGATAGGCATTGCATCTGTCACTGTTTTCCACCACTTGCATTACATCCTTCTGTGTCCCTAGATTCCACGCAAGGCCCTCGCCTGCAATACTCGAAATACCATGTAATGAAAATTCAGCTGGCAAAACCTTTCCATGTAATTCTGATTCGGCTAATATTGCCTTCCATGTTGTACCCTTTCATGTCATGCTATATTAGCTCAGGTACCCGTGCGCTATATGCTAACTTAACACATTTAACACGCACAGCACCCCCCTTGGTTCGTTGTTTTAAACGTGTTGCAAGGAATTCACACTAACACATTGCACAAACATCCTAACTTTTACCATTATAGTGTACTTGCGTGAGCAGATATTGCAATATCATTGCCCGTAATGGACACATGCTAACATATGGTATGTGCATAATTAAACACTATTACACTAAACGCAGTGTGCTCTGCATACACATACTGCACAGGATAAACAAACACACAAGCGCAAACAGTAACGTCTTGGCCAGTCAACGGGAGCGACTCCCTAACTGTCTTGCCTTTAAAGGTGGCTCATTTTTGAGCAGCAGGGATTTCCCCACAGGTGACTTTGCCACGGTTTGCTTCTCGCATGCAGCCGCTCCCCACCACCGTCATCCATAATATACCCCTCCTGCCTTTTTCTTCCCCTCCCTCATCCTCTCCGGTCATGGTTAATTAATTACCAATCTGTTCTCAGTTAACGCCAACTGTAAGATTGATACTGAAACTCCGAAACGTTACTAGCGTTATGTGTTCGGGATTTAAAAATAAATAAATGAATGAAGTCATCTTTATCCAAGCTGAAAAGTTATACGAATGCATGAAAAACGGGTTTTCCACCTGGGTTTATGCTTATAAGCAGCTACATTAAGGTGTAAAAACACAATCCGTTCGGTTTTAAACGTACGGGAGTGAATCAGGCTGGGGAGCAATAAGTGCTTGAGAGGAGAGAGTCTTGATAAATAACTGGGGGAGCGGAGATTATTAGGGAGACGCAGAGGGCAAGCAAGCTGTCACTCCTGCTAAACTCTACATATTAACGCTGAGAGCACCTCAGAAGAGGGAAGAGCTGGCGGCTTCAGTTTTTTGATGTGGTAGGACAGGGATGGAGGGAAACAAAATCGCCGAGCGCGACAGCAATATAATAACAGGGCGGGGACTGAAGCGAGTCAGAATCGAGTGGGGAGCGCGAAGCGTGGCAGGGAACGAGAAAACGAGAGTGAAGCCGGATTAGTCAGTATCTGAAGAGGACCCAAACTCAAGAAAAAGGACATTTTAATTGGAACTACAGCAAACTGCAGAAAGTCACTGCCAAGGTGTCACCTACCAAGCGTTATCTGGTCCACATTAGTTTCTAAAAAAGGCGGAAGTCATGGAACATTATGTAGTCAGGTGACTAATTTAATTTAGAGAGATCCAGGGAAGGATCAGGTCAAGGAGGCTGAATCTGGATATAAATGAAGTCAACGTAGTGGCATCCCAGTGATTGCATTGCTCTATCATCTAACCAATGGAGAAACGACACTGGATCAGTACAGCAACATAAATACACTCACTCAGTGTGTAGAGCAGTCTACGCCCAGGACACTTCCGTCACCTGACACATTTGTGTCGTGCATACAGAACAATGCACTCCATCTGCCCAACTACACACTCAAAAGCATGCCTGCTTTTCAACATTAACTACCCTTCTTCATGTGCCCTGCCATTTCCCAGATTCCAGGATCTAGGCTTACAGCTTAAATTCTATTCATCCTTTTCTAATATCAAGTCTTCTTCACTTGTCCCCTCTCCAAAACAGTTCTTTCCCTTCATTCCCTGTTCCAATCTCTAAATCTGTCACCACTCCTCTTCCTGTATTATGTGCCAAACATTTGATAATACAAAACATGTTTTATTGCCATGACTATAACAGCAAATCTTTTAGAGATCCCTTCTGAAATCTCCCTGCGCTACATCTGTGTGAACCTTTGGTCATGTAACAGTAATGAAGGTCAAGTGAATGAGTGCAGAAAATTAAAAGCAAATTGTCCTACAAGTATGATATTCATGTATTTAAATATATTTATTAGGTTTGTAATTCTATACAAATAGATTCTACTGTAGAATCTATGGCTAAGCCCATGGGTAGAAATACAATCATGAAAAAGAGCAGAGGTAGAAAGTTCCAGTCCAGAAACTACAATTCCAGACCAAGATTTTGTTTCAACCAACCAGCTGGGCATGAAGAGTGACATTCACAGAGTACTCAACTGGTTGGTTGAAACAAAATCTCGGTCTGGATTTGTACTTTCTGGACCCGAACTTTCCACCTCTGAAAAAGAGACATGCAGAAACACTTATTAAGGTTATTAGCCAGGTGTAATGGACTGGTAGTCACAGAAGAAGTGCATTAGACCTACAGGAGTTAATCCTTCTTCATCAGTGTGCACCGACTTCATTTTTGCCAGAGACTGTCACACCTGACTGATGGTGCATGGAGCTGAAGATGGGAAGTGTGTGTATTCAAAGTCGAGAGGGTGAGGGTGGCAAGCGAGGGAGAAAGAGTGAAGGACAGAGAGACAGAAAGAGTGAGAAAGGGATGAGAGAGAGTGCGAGACAAAAAGAAAGGGATCATTTTTATTCAAGGGAGACTACTGGTCAGCCCAGAAGTGTCTGCAGGTATAAATAGTACAACTGATGGCTGAAGAGAGAGAGACTGGGGGCAGGAGAAGGACTGTAAGAGAGAGAGACTGGGGGCAGGAGAAGGACTGTAAGAGAGAGAGACTGGGGCAGGAGAAGGACTGAAAGAGAGAGAGACTGGGGGCAGGAGAAGGACTGTAAGAGAGAGAGACTGGGGGCAGGAGAAGGACTGCAAGAGAGAGAGACTGGGGGCAGGAGAAGGACTGTAAGAGAGAGAGACTGGGGGCAGGAGAAGGACTGTAAGAGAGAG
>JABJVO010000264.1:3555-14124 GCA_026770805.1 Boulengeromyrus knoepffleri
TGTTAGATAACAGTAGGAGGTACTGCAATTCCTCTGCTTGCAGTCACTGTTAGATGACAGTAGGAGGTACTGCAATTCCTCTGCTTGCAGTCACTGTTAGATGACAGTGGGAGGTACTGCAATTCCTCTGCTTGCAGTCACTGTTAGACGACAGTAGGAAGTACTGCAATTTCTCTGCTTACAGTGTATTGTCTGTGGTGATTTGCCTAGAAGTTACCATGTCTGATGAATGCATGGTAAGAATCCACTAGACTCAAATCCAATGTAAGAGAGCTGAATGTTCCCGTCAAACATTTAATTATTTAATTAACACTGTGCTCTGAGGGTCAGTGGATTACTCTTCATAGACAGTGGGAAATCTGCATAACTTTATGTTTCAGTAAGCAGGGTGTGTCGGCCCGCTCTGTCAGGCCGTGCTTCAGCCAGTCATCTAAAAGCTGACTTTTCTGCTTTTTAGTGGATTTGCCTTTCAGGAGAAATCCGCTCTCTAACAGAATCAGCCCAGTGTGTCTTACACGGACCACTGCGCACAGAGATGTATAATCCATAAGATTCTTGTATTTGCAGGCAGGCACAAAGCCAATGGTTTAGTGAGTGACATCTTGTCAGATGGTGGTATGGCAGATTTGCGAGATCTTGGTTCATATCCTACAATGGGAACCATCACTGTAGTGACGTTAACATGTTTGGATGTAACATGTAATGCTGTAGAAAGTGGTAAAAATTGTCAAATTAATAAAGTCTAAGTGTAAACAATGTATCATCCAGCCATAATTCTCCTCCTGATTCCAACAAACATTCCAACAAGGTTCTAGAAATTACTCTGCATGAAATATTTATTACTCTGTATTTTCTCTTAGGGTTTTGGAAACTAATTGTGATTAATTGGTTAGCCTTAATTATTTTGTACCACCCACTGAATGAGTGATGGGGCTTGTTGTGGTTGGATCTCAGGCGGCTGAGAATCGTCGCCATGCTTATGTCACGGCCCTGCTGTCTCACCCTGTCCTTTTCTTCCTGGTGATTTTCCCTTGAAAACACTTGTCAGTTTAGCTGTTAATCGATGTGTCCCTCTCTGTCATGAAGCTTTGCAACCATTCAGAAGGGCTCTTCAGTTCAGTTCGGTTCGTCTCATTCAAGCGCACATTCATGAATAGGTTTAGCACTAATTGCACTTCTTATAATTTAAGGAGGTCTAATTAGTGTCACACTGGTACACACTTTATGGCTACTTCAAACATTCCCTTTTAAAGTCCTTGGTAGAGTTCTTTAAATAATAAATTGAATAAATAGATTCCAAATTCCAGCCTTAACTCAGTAGTACAACTGGTCAGATACTTTGTTTAACCATTCAGTGACTGGCGCACCATTTTCACAAACCATCTTGGTGATTATGTGACACATAGGAAATAGGCTTATTGAACATTCCATTGTATACGATTAATTTCCCTTTGTATCAGCTTTGGCTGAAGCAGCTGTTTGTGAGGAGCTTCCTATAAAGTGGGTCTCTCTTATTTGAGGGAATAATGTAGCAGGTGATGCTGTGTTGATGCTGATTGGCCACGTGTTCTTGTAGTAGACAACTGCTCTGTATTTCTGGCCTTTGCAGTTACTTATTTATCTAATAAACTTCAGCTTGACATAGATTTGTCCCTCGAAAGCAGGTTTGGGAAGTAATGGAGCAGTTGGAATGGTTGGATTTGGTTTGCCAGTTATCTAACAAGTACCACAATATTTGGCTACATGAGAGCCTGTGAAATTGGAACCTAGGGCAGGTAACTATAATTGAAAGTGAATGTTGCTCTTTTGGGATGATGCCTTTGCTTTCTGCTGCATGCTTTGTTTATTCTCTGCTGCGTGATTGAAACACATGCAGATCTTTTCTGTGAAATTACATCTCATTTCATGAGGGTGTCTTCATCTGAGGACACGAAACACACATTACAACTTTCGTCCCATGTTTGAAGTTGCTATACACTTTCTACGCAGGACAATTTGCTTTCTTTGATTTTAATTTACATATGAAAGTATGATTAGTTTTTACTGAATCAGCGTGGAGGTCCTAGAGGTACGTGAAGCCTCTCAGTGTGAAACCTTCACAAAGATATAATCACACCCCCACACTGATATGCAATCACACCCCCACAGCAACCCAGGCTCTCAGACATTTTAGGGCACAAGGGTTTGTGGTTGCATATACTGACCCATACATGTGAAATGAGCATGTTCTCACTGAGCAGGGTTTGATTACAGGGTCTTTTTATGATGCCAGTAAAATCCCTCATTCTGTTAAGCAAAGTTCCATCTAATGTCATGTAAGCTAAGAACTGGTCACTGTAAAGCCTCGAGTCTCTACTTCAGATGACGCCTTTGGGATGAACTGGAATACAGAAAATGACCAAGACAACCCTCATGTGACTCATGGTGGATTAAGATAACCAGTGCTATCTGGTGTTCTGTGCTCTGTGCTGTGATGCTTTTCTGAAGTCTTTACCAGTAAAGACTGACACTACCGCTATGTTTTATTCATACCTGTTTTTGTCCAGTGACTTTTGGTAGCTTAGTGTGTATAAAATGTTAAAACCCCTCTTTGAATGCTTTTTTTGTCTATTGTCTTGCTCAAACGAAGCCGAACAGAGAAGAACAGCCAGGCTTGGGGAAAATAGATGTGCTTCCTGCTCCTTCAGTCACCCACAGTATGAGAGAAAAGACGTTTTGTTCTCAGTCCTGACTGTGCCCAGGTTGTCCTGTGCCCTCTGCCTTCTGACTGAAGGTCATCCACCTGCTCTTAGTGAGACTTCCCAACAGCTGGACTGGAGTGAGTAGGTCACCTCCCAGAAGGCGACAGCAATAAGAAGGAATATGAAGCAATATAAGAAAAAAAAACGTTTTCCAAAAGTTGATTATTATTTAATAAGTTCTGAGGAATATCATTCACCTATTACAGGTTTTCTCAACAACTCATGCCATAGAAACAAGAGAGAAAACTGATGGAGGAGGATCCTAAAGAAGGAGAGACCGCTGATGGAGGAGAATCCTAAAGAAGGAGAGAGCCCTGATGGGGAAACACCCTAAAGAAGGAGAGAGCCCTGATGGAGGAGAATCCTAAAGAAGGAGAGAGCCCTGATGGAGGAGAATCCTAAAGAAGGAGAGACCGCTGATGGAGGAGGATCCTAAAGAAGGAGAGAGCCCTGATGGAGGAGGATCCTAAAGAAGGAGAGAGCCCTGATGGGGAAACACCCTAAGGAAGGAGAGAGCCCTGATGGAGGAGGATCCTAAAGAAGGAGAGAGCCCTGATGGAGGAGGATCCTAAAGAAGGAGAGAGCCCTGATGGAGGAGGATCCTAACGAAGGAGAGACCCCTGATGGAGGAGGATCCTAAAGAAGGAGAGAGCCCTGATGGGGAAACACCCTAAAGAAGGAGAGAGCCCTGATGGAGGAGGATCCTAAAGAAGGAGAGAGCCCTGATGGAGGAGGATCCTAAAGAAGGAGAGAACCCTGATGGAGGAGGATCCTGAGGAGAGGGTTGCAGAGGGCAAAGACAGAGCATGTGTTGGGCAACAAATTTTATCAGGTTGCTGCCTGGAGAATTAAAATAGCAGCCCAGGAACGATCCTGTGTGTGGATGTCTGTCCCTCCAGTCCTCTGCTTTAGAGAATCTCAGTTTTTTGCTATTTGCGGATTAATTCCCACTACTGGAACTCTTTTTCTTTCTTAAGCTTGCTGTTTCTTGTTTTCCTTCTCATGTATTAAATTTAGATCTTCGAAGGTAGCATTCTGCTTTTGAAATGGTGAATGTTTTGGGGTAGAATGTGCAAGTGACAAGAAAAGTGGATTATAGAAATGCAGGAGGCAGCGGCCAGGAGACGAAATAACTCACACATGAACCCCCTGAGCCCCCCCACCCTGCTGGTCTTGGCGAGATGGGGGGGGGGGGGGTTCTTGTGTGATATAAATAAGTAAAAACATTCACTGTGCAGTGTACAGTGTACAGTGTGCATGTTTATTGTGTAGGTGTGCTGTACTGGTGGTATTATTGCTCGTATCCATGGTCTTTCTTCACTGCATTGCAGGCCACATTGTGTTGTTTCTACCCAAAATCCCCCGTCTGCTCTTGCTAATACTGTTACTCTTTAGTAATTTTCCCTGTCTTGCATTAGCTTGAAAATGGGTCCTCAATGCAGCCACTCACTGTACTGTCCAGAAGAATCATGCGCTGAACAGGCTCCCCCTCGTCCTCCAGTGTAACATATAAATGTTGGTCTCCATCCAAGGTAGGTGAACTCTATTCCTACCACAACACACACAGGTTCAGCTTGTTTTCATTTGTAAAACCTTGTCTGAGTTGCATTCTCCGCTCCCTCTCATGTTTCCAGTATCTCCAGCCAGCACATCAAGCTTAGCCAATATCCACCTCTTCTTCTCCACTCCCAGCAGATACCTTCATCCAGAGAGAGATGTATTTGGTTTATAAGAAAGTGTTTACTCTCCAAAGTCAGGATAAATAGCATGTTTCTAAGGTAAAAGCTGGCTTTACTTATATAATAACATATCATAGGGCTCTGCCTGCTGCCAGGCAGTGTGAGCAGCTGCCCTAAAGCCCTGAGCTGTTTCCATTATTGCTAGTGAATCACACTAAATGTTACTGGTGCCATTTCTGCTGAGATCCCAGCTGTTTTTTGAATCTCACCGTGAGGGTGACTAAAGAGGCGAGGGGCCACTTCCTCTCATCGTCACGGCGACCCTGTAACTTCCTGGCGGGTGAGAGAGTCCCCCTGATGTGCCGGGGCTCCTAGCTACCGCATCATCCCCATTACCAGTATTTTCGTCTTTCGTAGTGAATTTGTTCATTGCCATGATATATTGCATACAACACAAAAACAGCGTTTAAGCACATATCCTATATATACTCAGGATATTCATGTTGCACTGCTTCATTTGGAAACACATGTACTGAACCTGCTGAGCTTCTCGCGTGTGTTAACAGAAGCCTGGCCACTGGCTTCAATTTGTCCTTGTCAGCACAGGCCGGGTCCCGCTCCGGCCCTCAGGTCCCGCTCCGGGCCTCTGGTCCCGCTAAGGCCCCTGGTTCCCACTCCAGCCCCTGGGTCCCGCTGCAGCCCTCAGGTCCCACTCCGGCCCCTGGGTCCCGCTCCGGCCCTCGGGTCCCACTCCAGCCCTCTGGTCCCGCTCCAGCCCCTGGGTCCTGCTCCGGCCCTCGGGTCCCACTCCGGCCCTCGGGTCCCGCTCCTGCCCTCAGGTCCCGCTCCGGCCCTCGGGTCCCGCTGCAGCCCTCGGGTCCCACTCCGGCCCCTGGGTCCTGCTCCGGCCCTCGGGTCCCACTCCGGCCCTCGGGTCCCTGGGGACCCCTTACAGCGTTTGGCTGAGAGGCTGAGCTGCCTGCAGTCTGGCTCTCAGCGTTTCATTCCGGCCGCTCTACTGAAGCAATCTGTCCCCTAATTTGGCTGTCGCTTTCAACACTGTGGCTGTGTGATGGCGCTTTGAAAATGAGATGGATAAGCACTCGCTCTGCGGTCTCCGTGTTCTTCTGATTAAGGAGCGGGGGCTTGAAATAGGGGTTTCCTCTGCCGCGAGCCTCTCCTCCCACACATGCAGTTATTTCAAATCTTTATTACATATTATTCACATTCCAATGGCGACGTCACTTTTAAATCGACTGATGTAGCACAGCCTGCTTTGCGCCATATCGCTACTCCCAGGATTCAGAACAGCTGCTCTGTCATTTTGGCCCTTTTCCAGATGTCTGTTAATAATTTCATACTTGTCTCATTGTTTGAATTTCTTTGGGTTAGGATGTTCACAAACTAGTCCTTCACAAAGTAATCCAGGTCATTAGCGGTTAGAAGTTACCTTGCCTGCATATAATATGTAAAAATACAGTGGAGAGCTTTGGTTCCTGGTCAGCCTTTCATTGTCAGCTTCAGAGCTTTGGTTCCTGGTCAGCCTTTCATTGTCAGCTTCAGAGCTTTGGTTCCTGGTCAGCCTTTCATTGTCAGCTTCAGAGCTTTGGTTCCTGGTCAGTCTTTCATTGTCAGCTTCAGATGCAGGAGATCAAACTCCGAGCTGAAAGATTCCTGTTGGTTGTGGTGCAAATGAAAAATACGCAGAAAAATAAGAGATAAACGCATTTAAATGTTAGGACACAGAACACAGCCGTGACATTTTAAGACGTAACATTAAGATATAGATGAAAACAACACGTTTGGCACTGAGGCAGAATGTGCAATAAATAGATTTATATACAGTGTTATGAGTCCAGAGCTAACAGGCATTTAACATAGCCAAGCTTATGCTGGGAGGGGTCAGACTTGACTGGGAGGGTCAGACTAGACTGGGAGGGTCAGACTTGACTGGGAGGGTCAAACTAGACTGGGTGGGTCAGACTTGGCTGGGAGGGTCAGACTTGACTGGGAGGGTCAGACTAGTCAGCAGTCGAAGAGTCTGAGGGAAATTAATGTTTGTAAGGCTGACAGTCCTGGGTTGAGGCTGCAGAACCTTCTAGCAGACAGGAGCAGGACAAAGTGGATGTGAGAGGGCCTGACGATGCAGGACAAAGTAGATGTGAGAGGGCTGCGGTGAGTCCCTGACGATGCAGGACAAAGTGGATGTGAGAGGGCCTGACGATGCAGGACAAAGTGGATGTGAGAGGGTTGCAGTGAGTCTCTGACGATGCAGGACAAAGTGGATGTGAGAGGGCTGCGGTGAGTCCCTGACGATGCAGGACAAAGTGGATGTGAGAGGGCTGCGGTGAGTCCCTGACGATGCAGGACAAAGTGGATGTGAGAGGGCTGCGGTGAGTCTCTGACGATGCAGGACAAAGTGGATGTGAGAGGGTTGCGGTGAGTCCCTGACGATGCCGGCGGCCCTCTGGACGCCATGGTCATTGTAAATGTCCAGCTGAGAAGGTAGAGAGGTCCTGCCAATTTTCTCTGTGGTTTTAATGACCTGTTGGAGGGACTGGTCAGGTCCGAGGCTGCAGGACCAGAAGCAGGCTGTGGTACAGTCTGTAATGACACTCTCAATGGCGCCTCTCTAAAGGTGAACAGGATGGGATGTGGCGTTCGTGCCTCTCTCCAGCGCTGCAGGAAGTGAGTTCACTGCTGGGTCTTCCTGGTCAGGGAGGATTTATGCTGGGCCCAGGAGAGACCCTCAGTGAGACACCCAGTCTGTCTCCCCAGTCTTCATGTGGCTCTCAAGCTCACAGAGGTAAGGACACACAGCGAGCATCCAGCGCCCTTCTGAGAATGCAGCGTTCATGCCGTCCTCTCAGAAGGAAACTCACGGATGCTGGAGTCAGACTGTCCATTGTGGAGGCTTGAAATGTGCTGATAGATCCCTGTGAACTAAAGACAGACTGACATTCCACATGCAGGGCTCCCTGGAAGTGATGTGTTATTTCCGACGTCATGGCCAAATGCGCCTCTATGCCGCCACGGTCTCTGGACAGGTGCCTCTAATTATCCTCCGTCTCCTTGGTTTCTCTAGGTTGAAACCATGGAGGTTAGGGAGCATCTGGCAGGTTTTGTCCACATCCTCCTGGCAGTGGGTGGCCATGTGGGCTGGTGCATTTCATACTGTCAGATGAATCCATGTTCCATGTCATGTACATCTTAGTGTGTGCTGCTGATGGTAAACATAGCAGACCTGTATGTTCTAACCTCCCCCCCCCACACACACAATATTCTGTAAATGTGATTGTATATGTATCATTTAGTATTTGTTTTTCAAGAAGCTTTGATGTTTTTCTTCACAAAAACAACCTTCATACGAATAATATAATACAATTTTTCCTAGATAAAGGAAAAGGTTCTATTGCAGATGAAGCTTAGCTTTTATTCCCCTGCAGCAAAGTGTGGATGATGATGATCATCTCTTGTTGTACCTCCATGAACATGCACTGTCCTGAATGGCTTCATTCCACAAGCAAACTACAGCATAATCTTAGCTCCAGTAATTCCAGTGATTGATGGCAGCACTGGAAAAGTACTAAGTACCAGTGGAAGAGAAATCAACTTGGATGGAATATTGATTTTTGTGTTACTAGCAGAAAAATTTATATTTATGCATATTTAATCTAGGACTTATGGCTGCCTGCGTATGTACATGGCAGAAGACAGCCTCTGGGGGAAGTATGTAGGAGCCGATGAATAATTAAATGATTGTTTAACAACACAAAACAGCGAAAAGGCTCTTTGTGTTAGATAAACAATATTTTCCAACTCACAACCATTTTGACGGTACATTTTCTATGGTTCATTATAACTTTTATCATTTTTAATTATATCTGAATGTGACTTCGCTCTGTTTTTTTAACTTCATTAATTGACTTTTTCTGTTCATTAAGCACCTTGCCTTGAAGCAAATCATTTCCTAAGTCGTGTTTAAAGCTTGAAAGTGCTCAGTAATTTCCTAAGTCGTGTTTAAAGCTTGAAGTGCTCGGTAATTTCCTTGCCATTAAAGCTCACACTCTGAGGCAGGGCTAAAGGATTCCTCAAGGGTCATAAGGTCGCCTTGCTGCAGTTAATTAGTGTTTGTTTTGCACGTTATAGCCCAGGTGTGCTCATTCACAGCTGCTTTATCATTCTGTCCTTCTAACCTCCTCGTCTGCTCAAAGCTAACTGCTGCTATGTTTATATCTTTTAGTTACAACAGTTTGACATGGATCATTTACCTTTAGGGTCTGAGTCATGTGACCATCCCACAAGAAGTAGACAACCCCCTGTAATCTCTGTGTTTGTCTGCTTGTACGATTCAGGATTGGCTTCCTCTTGCTGAGTGAAAGTGTCAGACACTTTCAGGGATCCCTGCTTCTCACTGTAGAACGTACGTATTGCACCATAAGTCATGCTGTGAAAGCAGAATCTGAAGGAAGCTAGACAAAGGACACTTTCCTCTCAGCCATGAGGTCCCAGCAGTTGGCTGCCCTCAGCACAATTCTGAGTTTAATGTTCCTCATATGTGTCCCTAGGGAAAGACGGCCATCTTGAGTATCATATAGCTTTTATTTTTCACTTTTTTATCAAAGTTTGGGGCTCAGACTGACAAGAGGTGCCGCGCTTGTAAGAAGACTTGTGAGCAAAAAGCTTCAGGTAGCAATCACAGGAGGCTGACTCGTGGTGCACCTTTGAACTGGAATGGAAAATCGGACCAGCTGAAGCTGATGAATAATTTATAGCCCTGTGCTGCATTCCAGACAAGTGTGGGAGCCCAGTGAGCTGATCTCCAGGCATCCCAGTGCTTTTGGGGATGTCTTTTCCAGTCATGTGAGAAATGCTGACCCCTCTATGCAGCATATCTGTGATGCTCCTGTGAAATTTCAGGATTTCAGGACTGCCTGGGTGAAGCTGAACTTCAGCAAACAGACCTCACACGTTTCCTTTATTGTTAAGTATTCTTTCGAAGGTTTATCTGAATGCGCACTCATATCTTCTCAATTATTGCCTTTATATTGCATTCATAGAACATTCATATCACCTTCATAATGCATTCATAGAACATTGATAAACAGCAGTTAAGTATACCTTAACATCCTAACATCAGCTTTAATGTACATCAGTAACAAGCATTATATGATTATATGATTATAATTTTTATTATCGCATAATGTTTGTTATTAATTCATTCTACAGCTGTTAAGCAGTGATCTTACCAGTTTGAAACTCGAAGTGTGTTTTGGAATGAGGATGGTATAATGAGCACAATTCGATAGACGTGAAAGCTTGACTTTGCATGTAAGACACATAGAGGGGCTTCAGTGTTGTAGGATCTGCAGGGCTGAGTGACCCTAAGATCGAGGATTGGACCATGTCTCCAGGTAACCCGCTGAGTTTGGAACAGTTGGGTAAGGGACCGTAGTTTCTGAGAGGTCAGGGGCAGAGGTCTGAGGTCGCAGGAAAATGTTATGTTTGTGGACGGTGGGCTCAAGGGGAACCAGCATGGAGCTCAGTTAGAAGAGTGAGCCTTACAGAGGTCGTTACCGAAGGACGCGATCAATCAAAGAGCTGGTGGTGTCAAAAATCAGAGCCTGCACCTAGAATCAGTTTCAATTAAAAATGAGCTGAGTATGGTATTGGCTGATGACCTTTGAGGCTGTTATCAAAACCCTTATCAATCAAAACTATGTAATGAGTGAGGTGCAGCATGTTAATTCACTGCCACTCAAACATCTGCAGATTATTACTATTATTTCAAGGGAGGACACTAATGAAGGCTGCATTCTTATTTTGGATGAAGTACTCTATACATTTATATGTATTAACTGAGTAACATCATTTCGACACTGATTGTAGTGCTGATTTTGTTGCCCTGACCCCATTCTCTACACTGATGTTTCACGTCTCGATTCCCTGTCAGGGGACACAGCACAGTGAACAGGGACCTTTCAGCCTGCCAAGACATCTCCGCTTCATGTAGCTGCAACTGCCTCCCTGCCATCACCGTGGCAACCCGGGGTCCCAGTGGTATCTCAGAAGAGGAGTGTGTGTGTGTGTGTGTGTGTGTGTGTGTGTGTGTGTGTGTGTGTGTGTGTGTGTGTGTGTGTGTGTGTGTG
>JABJVO010000265.1:0-14115 GCA_026770805.1 Boulengeromyrus knoepffleri
ACATACTGAAATGCATAGCATCATATTTGTTTCATTGCATCATACTGCATCGAATCGTGTTGAATCGAATCGAAATCAGATTGCACTGCATCGTAACAGGGGTG
This sequence comes from Boulengeromyrus knoepffleri, assembly GCA_026770805.1. NCBI lineage: Eukaryota > Metazoa > Chordata > Actinopteri > Osteoglossiformes > Mormyridae > Boulengeromyrus > Boulengeromyrus knoepffleri. The sequence goes on from JABJVO010000265.1 coordinate 105, forward strand.
TATCGTATCGCATCGCATCGCTAGCTGCTTCATGTATCTTTAATGTATTGCATTGGCCTCAGTTATGGAGATGCACATCCCTACTGTATATGCCTTACTTTTTCTAACCCTAACCCTAGCCTCAGTTTGCTAACCCTAACCCTAACCACACCTCTTCCCCCAAGCATAACTATCCTTCTCCACACTCCGTACCCCCAACTCTAATCCTACCACACTCCCAACCCTAACCCTTTACCCCTTACCTCACCATATCCCCAAACCGAAAAACCTAACCCCAATCATAACCTTAAGCACACCCTCTCCCCCAACCTATTTCCCTTCACATTCCTTACCCCAACCATAAACCCCCAACCCCACCCTAATCACAACCATGCCCCCTACTTTAACCCTGACCTATGCCCCGCCACACTCTTTACCCCATACCCTAACCCCCTCCCCACTCCCAACCATAACCCCTTACCCCTTACCTCACCATATCCCCAAACCGAAAAACCTAACCCCAATCCTAAACTTAACCACACCCCCTCCCCTAAACTATCCCCTTCACATTCCTTACTCCCAACCCTAAACCCCAAACCACAACCCTGACCTCAATTCCTTCATTCTTACACCCTGCTGCCTATTTACAACCTATCCAGTCCTTTTTGGTGACCCCTGATTGCTGAGGATGTAGTGCAGGATGGATAGTGCACAATATGGACCTTGGTGTAACCAGGGCCATAGATATTTTCATAATCTAACCCTAACCCCTAACCTATGCCCCTGACCCATTCCCCACCCCTAACCCTAATCATAATCCTTAGCATCCAAACCGGAAGTGGGTGCATCTTCGCCTGGGAACGTCGTAGAAACTGCTAAATTCCTTAGATCCCTCTCGAGTGGTACAGTCCAGGGCCACCCCCCAAATCAAAATGCGCCTATATAGAAAAATAAGTTACCACACTTTTTCCCAATATCTCGCAAACCGAGTGAGATAAAGCCGTCCTTCGCATGCGTGGCGCCTATCCATGAGGCCACGCCCAGCCACGCCCCCAGCGTGACAGTTAAATAATTCTAACCTAACACGTCCCCAATATAAAGAAATGCAAGGACCGGAAAATCAAATTCTGCAGGATTTACAACATCCGGGTTTCATCAATACTAAACAGATGCGATCAGATGAGTCCCAATCCACCACAACCTCGCCAAATTTACTTATTACCTAAAATACATGTGGATCCCCAGACCTGGACAGTACCATATCAGGTCCCGAAGGGGAGGCCCATTGTTTCAGACTGTGACAACGAAACCTATCACATTGCAGAATATATTGATTGTAGTTAGGGAATGTTTCATCCAACATCCGGATGCAAATAGGCCTATTCTGTCCTCAATGTGTGTGTACTGCCGAAGTGTCCCCTCTCCCCACTGCCTTTCGGCGGAAGGCAGCAGCAAACAGATCATCAGCAAAAGAAGAACTTCCCTTCACTAAATTCAAGTCCGAAATAATTTTTCAGAAAGAAAAATGGCTTGAACGTAAACCTGACGTACAGCAATGATGTCGCGTGCGGCCAATTTATAGGAGTCATCGCAGATACACTGAAAAAAAGAGATGTCTGTGCAAATTGCGAACAATGCGTACATGGCATTCCTGATCGACGGAGACACAGATATCGCTACAGAAAGGAATGCGTCATTGTGTATGGTCGTATCTTGCGGAGAGGAAGACCGGTGAATATACTGATTGGACACATTGAGGTCGAGCATGCCCAAGGTAAGCCATGTCATGTCATGTAATCTATGTCAATAATATTCCTACCGTCTCGTTACTGCATTAACCATATGTAGGCCTAATATTATTTAAATTTTCAAAATGTAAAAATAAATAATAAAAAAATACAAATATAATAAAATGAAAACTGATGCATGTGACTTCAATGGAGGATAGTCCATAAGACATTGAGCCATGAGATGTTCAGTTTGAAGGCCTTAAAACACTTGCACTTTTCATTTAGATTTTCTTTTTATTTCATTTATCTTGAGATGTCTTAAGTTTAAATTTCAGTCAGTGAAGCACTTTAAGCACCAACACTTTTTCAGTAAGTTACCTTTCTTGTAGAAATAAAGAACTTTATGTTGACCAGATTGTTAATCATTTATAAGTCAATATTGCCTATATGAACAGCGATTTAAAAAAAAAATAAAGTGAACCTGTAGAACTGCGGTGTTAAATGTGATGCGGTCAAAAATTTGGTGCACCTAACTTTTGTTCTGGTGCACCTAAGAAAAAAAAGTTAGGCGCACCAGTGCAACCAGTGCAAAAAGTTAGTCTAGAGCCCTGCTAAAGTAAACTTCACAAAGCGTACCATTTGACTGGAGACGTAATCTCCACATAGAGAATGATTTTGTAAATTATACAAGACCTCACAGAAGCGCGCGATGGACCTTCTCATTCACATACAGCTAAAAAAAATCTAAATTAAAAATAATATTAACCATGAATAAATTATCTATATTTATGAAAGTATTATCATATGTTGACATGAAAATGTGAATGTGTCTATCGTTCTGAAAAGAGCCTCAGCCTCGTGCTCAAAGAGCTGGACGTGGCTCGCAAGCCGCAGGTTGCCGACCCCTGACCTAACCCTTAGCATTCAAACCGGAAGTGGGTGTTTCTCCACCCGGGAACGTCGTACAGACAGAAGTTCCTCAAATCCCTCTCCACCAGTAGAGTCCAGGGCCACCCCCCAAATCAAAATGCACCTATATATATATATATATATATCTCGCAAACCGAATGAGATAGAGCCTTCCTTCGCATGCATGGCACCTATGCACGAGGCCACGCCCAGCCATGCCCCCCCCCCCCCCTCGTGTTACCCTACTCACAGAGGTCCAACCACACAGAGCTTCAGCAAAAACTGCCAATGACAGCCCCAAGCCCTCTAAGTAACTGACAGCCAGTCAATTCTAGGCAGACATGCCAGTGGATGGGAAGGGGAAAGGGTGGGCACCAGATGGCAGGCCAGTGCACCTTCCAGGTCCGTTCCCTTTCCCTTTCCAATCCTAATCATAACCCTCACAGCCTTGGAACTTGCAGAAATAGACAAGTCTAACAGTGCTCTAAAATAAATTCTCTACGACCGACAGCTACGAATACACAACCATAATGCATGCTGTTACTGACTCAGCACTTGTAAATATCAAGTGAGCACAGTCTTAAACCCCTCTGGACCAAATTTCAAGTCTCTATTTCTGAAGCCTACAAGACCACACAACCCTCCAGTTAGGTTCACACTTGTCAATTCATGTCCAAATTCTCAATAAATTTCGTTACGGTCATATTGACAGAATTCTTCATGGTTGAATTTTGAAAATTTTATTTTAAAACCACCATCAAATGATTAAATGAAACCACTACAGAAAAAGCCACAGCATCATCCAACTTGAAGTGAAACTTATTTACAACAGTGCTTCACATTCAAGGCGAAGGGGAGAATAAGCCACAAAAGTACTATTGAACAATATACAGTGAACAATGCATGCAGCCTGTTGAATGCAATATCTCTCTCAAGGACCTGCATCTGCTATGTGCTCATCATCATCTGCTATGGACCAGGACCATGTCAAACTGGCTGGGATGAACCTCTCCGGTGTCCAGATAATTATACATGGCCTGTCCTCTGGAATAGACTCCTCGTCTTCCTGTACTGGAAGCTCTTTCTCTCTGTGCATGCTTTTGGCAGGCTTCTTAGCTGGGAGTGTCTCTGAAGGGATAATGACCATGACTGGAATGGACACATGGATACGCCAGATAACTGGGCGGGCTAGGAGCTGCAGGTGAGACAGCACATGCAGTTTTTGAAGTTGGGCCTGGGGTATGGGCAGCTCACTGATCAGTTCAGACAGTTTCTCATATGAAACATAGACCCCATTCTGGATAAGGGCTGCACAACTGACTAGTGTCATAATCTTAAGTGTCTCTTCAGGGCTGCATTTGGTAGGCAGGCGAGAGAGCATTTCCATCCATCCATGGCGTCCCATGCTCCTTGTACCTCACCAGGTTACAGGAGTATGTGAGCCCCCTCCTGTTGATCACACTCGCCACCTCACCACTCAAAACAGCAGCCTTCGCTGCAATTGAGGGAGCCTCTGTTTTTTTGTAGCTCAATATAGTTCTTGTAGTTCCATGTCACATTTTCCTTCCCCTGCTGGTCCCAGTAGCATAATGCCGGGAAATACCGAAAGCTGCCTAGGCTCTGCTCCAAGCACTGTTGAACATTTTTCCCTGCCTTTGCCACCATTGACCTGGCACGTCTAAAGGTCCAAGGATACGAATCAAATGCCTTTTTTGATGACAGCTGTTCACAAAGCGTGGACACGGTCATGTGTGACACCAACTTGCCGGATGGATTTGAACTCTTCAGCTGTGCCATGGGTAGCCTGTCATTTTGCTGAAAAATGTCACCCAGGACAACCAAAAGCAAGACCTCCCGCACAACAATAGGAGCTGCCTCCAAGGTGTCACAAAGAGGCAGCAACCTGGCAACATGACTACTTTGCATCTCGTATTTTATCCAAATGTCCAGTGGAGGAGGACACTCCCCTACACTGGCACTTCCAATTGTTGAGAAGCCCAGTATCCCTCTGCACTGTTCTCATTGATGGTGTCAGTGCTAAGGCTGACAGAGAACTGGGACAACCTGAAAAAACAAACACAGCACAGAGGATAGTTAGGTACATCAATCTGCAAGGATCAAGGGCAGCTTAACAATAACACTGAATGCTGAGATAAACAGGACAAGACATATCAAGAAATAATGACACTAGTTGATCGAGTCCAAAAACATACATGTATACGTATACTCACTTAGAGTGAAAAGGCTGCCCATAAAAAAAAAAAAAAACTGCTCCAATGCCAGCTCTGTCTGAAAAGACTCCCACACAGCGTAGTAGCCTCCCATCTCAGCTCTGTTTCGAAAGTCGCCGAGTCAGCCCAGCAATTCCTGCACACAGCTCTGCAGGACACTGCGCAGCCCATCGTTGCTCTCATTGTCCAGAAATGGCACCACCATGGGCACCCTGCTGATCAAGGCTTCCAAGCTGTCCGTGTCAAAGAAATCTTTGGGGAATAACACTACGGGAAGATTGAGAGCCTCAAAGTAAGCAACGTACTCCATCTGGCAGCAGCTCTTGATGCACAGCTTCTGACACAGGTCATCAAAGATGGAAGGTACTTCTGGGCCCTGTCCTTCAATGCAGATGCATATTGCCATTGATGGAGCCCACACATCACAATAATGGCTGTGACTGATGGGCCGAATGGCCTCCTCTCGTTTGTAAATTTCTTATGTTCTTATGACTGGGTGACAGGGCACAAATGGAAAGTGAAGGTGTTGGGTGACAGTGTACATCTGCACAAAACTAACAGTTGGTTGTTCACTAGGTGGTTTCATCACATTCCAGAGAGGCTTTGCCAGGTCGATGCCTTGGCCGTCCTGATTTGATTGGAAGTTTGCCACCTCACCCAACAACAGCACCGGGATAAGTCGGCCCTTGTCGCTGATGACCTGCTGGAGCCCATGCCGAGACCAGAACAGGTGCATGCCACGGTAAAAGCTGGCTACGGTCATTGCCATGTGTGTCGAAACGGAAAACACGCAATTGTCATGCACCAGGTCCGAGATGGACACCTTGGTCTTGCTCTTCTGCCCAAACTTGTCCAGATTTAGCATCAGCTTTGGTTGATCCGGCACGTCAAACATCAAGGTTTGGTCCAATATGTCAAGAATAAATTGCTGGTCTGCTTCACTAACCCAGATGGTATCAATTTCATTAAGGTTATGTTTCATGATTGTGGGCCGCATCATGTCAACTAGGTCCAGTTCCTTTAGGCGTCGTTTAAAATCACCAAACACAACATTCAACACCTTGGCCACCTGAACACCAGGTCCTCCCGCAAAAAATGGTGCGAGGGTATAGTCTTACTCTTGGGCAAAACGCTAATGTTTAAAAAGTACCCACCATCAGTCAACGTCAAGATCAAATTAAAACTGTTTACATTGTTGTTCAATTGCATTTATAATGACAAAAGTAGCGTTTCAAAAAAGTTATGTATGATGTGAATGGCCATATACAGAAAATAGTTGAGACAAATTATTGCAATCAGGATGCCAATGAAATATTGGATGCTATGTCATATGAAATCTGTTTCAATAACCGTCTGTTTTGTTCTCTTTGTCATAGTGAGTCTAGCAAGGAGGCACTTCCTCCTGTGCCCTATGTGCAAGAGGACCCACTTCAGTGTCCCGGTCCACCTGAGGAGAGCCTGCATGGATAACGCAGTTGTGGCAGTGGCGAAGGTGGAGGCAGCGGAGTTACTGCTTAGTGGTTAGGTTTGGGATTACGGCTTCCTAAGGGCACTCTTGGAGGACCCAGATCCCATCAGCAGGTATGCGTTTTAGTTTTTTGCCTTGACTTCACAAGTACTTCATTAAATTTGGATTATTATTTATGTTTATTGTACTTGAAAGTAAGCAAATTTTGTTTCACTTAACCTATAGGATGAGCTTGAGGCCAGAGGGAATGTGGTGCTGAATATTCCCTCTGCTGTGGCAGCCCCTACTGAGCCTGGTACAAGTTCTGAAGAACCACCATATCAGGGGTATACAGGGTTTCCCCATTGTTAGATTCTGTTTCTAGTTTGAGTTTCTTGTTTTAGTTTATTAGCTTCACCTGTTGCCTGCCCTTGTGTGTTTCCCTCATTGCTCGTTGTCCTGCACACGCCCCGATTGGTTAATTGTCTGTTTCACTCCTGCTTGCCATTACCCTGTTCAGTTTTTCTATTTAAGTTCCTGCCTGAGTTTTAGTCCCTAGTGGTTCATTGTTTGTGATGTTTGCGATAGTTGGATATTAGTGTAGTTTTGAATATTCTGTTTGTAGCCTGCCTGTCTTGACCCTTTTGTAAATTTAGTCTTAGCCCTTTTGTTTTTTGACCACTCGTAGTCCTTTTGGTTTTGTTGCATTCTTAGTGTTTTCTGTTTTGTTAAACCCCTGTCTAGTGAGCTACACGTGGGTCGTTCACATTTCTGCCCGAATGATGCCTCGTCCTCACTCCAAACCTGCCCGGATCCGTGACAGGGTATGGAACTGGCTTTAAAGTATTGCTGACAATTTAAGTTGTCTAAATTGCAATCTCTGCTATCATAGATATATACAATTATATATATCATGCATGCAAAGGGCTTGCTAAATTTGACCTCATGACACCCTTCATTTCAGCCCCCCAAAAAAGTAGAAAAAATTCATGATGAGAGATGCAGATGCAGAAGAAAGGCTTTTACCGGAAGCATTCGTTGGACCTCCAGGGTTCCTTGACACCAAGGCAATGCCTTGCTGTGCTGCATGCTGCTAAGCAAGACTTCTTGAGAGCCATCAGAAAACTGACAGAACCAGAGGCGATTATGGGAGATGAGCTATCTAAGCCAGAGAGACAGACCGCTGATCCTGTACTACCTTGAAGCTGTTTTGGTACTGAAGCACCAGCAGCGTCCTACAGTGGTGGAGAATCTGACTAAGTATACTTTCTACCACAAGGGCCAATCTTTTTGACTGCAAAGTAATTTTTTTGTTTAGTTTTCATGCTTCTAATGATCACAACATTCGCCTTATCTAATTTTGTTTGTTGCAGGTCAATGAATGGGTGAAAAGGACGCAGGATGCAAGCCACCCTGGGCATGTTGTGATTCGGGTGCCTAAACACAAGACTGCTGCAACACAGATGGCTCTCTCTGCATTGTCGCAGGAGGAAGAGAGGGTGAGATGGCTATAGTCCCCCCCCACACACTAACTGCTTTTGATGTATCTTAAGCTGGAGCAATTTTATTATACCATTCTTAACCTCCTGAGACTCCACCCATTCATTTATGTCCATTGTAGTGGCCATTTTATTTTTGCATCTATCTTTTCACTGATGTTAGGATACGTATTTATTCCTGTTGTGCACTGAAGAGGACATGCTGTGAAATTAAAAATAAATTTGAAAAAATCTAAATTGTAAGATGTCATTTCCTCCAAAGACAACCTATTGAAGGACACTTTTTCCTTGGGTCTCAGGAGGATATAGTGGGTTTATTGATTTACTTACTTTTTTTTTTATTTACAGTGGTTCAACTGTACTACAACGAGGTTTGCCCTGCCATGTTTGGCAGAATTCCATGTCCGGTAGAAGTGGGTGGCAATGAAAAGTTCTTCATCTCCTCCTCAGGCAACCCCATCTACAACTGTTCGACTGACTTGCATCACCTCCATGAAAAGGTAAGGGTGCTTCAAATACAGCTTTGTTTGCATAAGTTGTGTCACAACCATGTGGTGGGTGGTGATATATTAACATGAAATGTTTTCTTGCAGTTGCAGCCTTCCAGATATTACAAGTCTGGCTGCCAGACGGGCTTTTGAGACTGCCACTAAGCACCTCTGACATGGATAGGTCCGTGGGGGCAGACTACCTGTCCCCCAGCACGTCCACTGAGTCAGGAAATGTGATCTGGGCATCCATGCGGCTAAGTGTGATCGCTGGTGAATCAGAGTAAGTAAAATTGATTTCTTGCAATTGGCTGAACAATGCTTTGTTGGGTCAACAACTACTTAATTTGTCCACATACGTATATTTATTTCTTTGTTCCAGTTCTGGTCCAGATGAGCCTGTACCTCAGACCTTTGGTACCGGATGTCCACAGATGGATGAGCAGGCTGACTATGACTAAGTCATTCCCAGTGGCCATTGATGGAAAATGTCTAGGGAAGTTGGTGTGGACTGAACTTGTGGGGATCACCAACGAACGTCTGTGCTATGACCACTGGCACAGTGCCCAGAAGACTCTTCGAATGAAGCATGTGATAGGTGAGTGAAGTTCATACCACTTGAATATCATTCACATTTCTTAGAGCTGAAACATTAAGTTGAATCTACATATGACTAATAAAAAAATCTTTCTTGGCAGAGCACTTGGTCGGCGCCTGCCCATCGAGCATAGGGTCCATGCCTAGATGGAGAAGGAAGGTTGGACTCCTAACATTCCTGATGTTCAGCAGATCTTGAAGCAATGGAGGCCTTCTGGCTCAGTGGACACTGCTCTACACTGCTCTGTGATCAAGAAGCTCCTCCATAATCAGAGATGGATGGGGTTGATCATCACAGAGGTTGAAGGCAAAGGAAGAGGAGTGAAGACAAGGAAGTTTGTCGCTGGTGAGGTAGTCTGCGACTACCATGGCTGGCAAGTCACGTGGCAGGAGGGTCTTCAGACCCATAATCAAATGGTGGAAGGACAGAGTTTTTTTTTTTTTTTAAATAAGGACAGGAATGGACAGGCTAAATGTATCAATGCCAATGATGAGCACTGCCAGTGCCCTCCGGACATGGATACATTTGGAAGGCTTATAAGTCATTCAAGCAAGTGGGCAAACCTCTGGCCAAGATTATACCTTTTCGATGACCAGGACATCCTGCTGTTCTTTACAATGACAGACATTGCTGTCGATGAGGAGCTCCTCTATGACTATGGGGTCAGGAGGAAATCCTTTGCTGGCAAAGGACTGGACCTGTACTGGCTGTGATGCAGATGATGTAAGCACACTCCACCACCTGGTGTGTACATAATTTTACATATTTTGGTGTGTCATGGCATGCTTAAGAGCAGGAGTGGCCAGTCTTATCTGCAAAGTACCAGTGTGTTTGGTGGTTTTTGAGATTTCGGTTTTTGTAGTGTTCCTAGTGTCTTTAGTTTTGTTCAATAAATCCCTCTGGTGAGCTGCAAGTGGGTTGTCCACATTTTCTGTTCTGACCTGCACTATGCCTCGTCCTCGCACAAAACCCGCCTGGATCCATGACATTATGATGCTTCACACACAGCTTCCCCTAAAGCTGTAATGTCTCAGTCTGTCATTGACACTTTTGCTCGCTCTGAGATGCGGAGACTTCTGCCTCTTGCTCACTCGTACTTGTCACCTGCGCTATGAGAATGACTATCCTGGAAAAGACACTAACCCAATGTATTAAGAATGTGCAATTCAGGATTTGTATGGTGAAATCTTGTAAGAAGTCATAACCCTAAGGGTAATTTATCCCTAGGTCACTAAACTTAAAACCCCCTGATTCTAACCCTAAGGGTAATCTAACCCTTAGGCAGAGGTGGGAAGTAACAAAATACTTTTACTTCGTTACTGTTCTTAAGTAGATTTTTCAGGTATCTGTACTTTGAATATTTTAATTTTCTGATGACTATTTACTTTTACTCCCTACATTTCAAGAGAAATATCTGTACTTTATACTCCTTACATTCTCAAATGTCTCATTATTTCCATTATGAAAACAATATGACGTAAAAGTCGTAACAAAATGGGAAAAATCTACCGCGTGGACAGAAATCGCATCATAGTGGCGGTAATACACCAATCAAGTAGCTGCCAGCCACAGCGAAGAACAACACAAAAGCATGTGTAAAAAAACACAGCATGGATGAAGACAGTAAAGTGGGTAAAGTGTCGTTTAAGAATTTGCCTTCAAATCTTAAACACATACAGGTAAGTGTGTATTTTCACCTGTTAAGAGCTAATTTTGCATGTTCTGTTGGTCAGTTTATAACTTTGGTAATGCTATAAGAGCACATTATTTTGACAGTATTAGCAGCCTATCGACCTAAGCTAATGCTAATTAGCTCCAGATAACCCTCAATTCATTGCTGACGTGCCACTGTTAGGAGACGTAACTTTGGGGCTATCTGATAGAAAGAGAAAAGACTTTCTTGCTGAAAATCCAGAAGACTAACATGTTACAGTATTAATCTGTCAATTCCCCTCAAGAAAACAAACTACTTGTACTTCCATCTACTGAACTACTTTACTCTTCTTTGTTTTGTATTTCTGTGCCTAGAGAAAGCATGGAAATCACCTGGGAAGGTATAATAACCTAACTTTACCTACTTTAAAGAGGAAATTAGCCGCCAATGAAGGCCCATCCAAACAACCCAAACTGTGGGAAACCAAGAGAGTGTCACAAAAAAGTGTGGATGATGCCATTATAAACTTTGTTGTCCAAGGCCTGAACCTTCTCAGTATTGTCCAACAGCAAGGTTTTAAAACTCTTGTGCATCACTTACAACCAGATGTGGTTGTAATGTCCCGAGGAACCATCAAAAGCAGAGTTGAGAAAGCAACGCTGGAAATGAAGAATAATCTAAAGGCTGCCATGAGTGAGGTTGAGTTCATTGCTACCACTACCGATTGCTGGACCGCACACAGAGGGAGTTTCATTGGTGTCACAGCACACTGGATTGAACCTGAAACAATGGAGAGATGCTCTGCTGCCCCAGCATGCAAACAGCTCAAAGGATCACAACTTTTCTGCAACTGCTGGTGCTCTAAATGACACACACACACACACACACAGAGAGAGAGTACAACATCCATGACAAGATTGTGCGCACAACTAGACAACGGGTCTCATTTTGTTAAAGCTTTTTGAGTCTATGGAGCCCTTCATGATAACAATAATGAAGAACCACTTGAGGGAATAGGTTCCAGTGAATCAACAGTGAAGAAGGGGAAAACAATGTGGATCTTGGGTCTGTTGAAGCTGGAGCCATGTTGGACTGCCAAAGCATCATCACTGTGCCTGCCACCTCCTGAACTTGGTGTCGACAGTTGATCTTTCAGAAGCAAATGCGAACACGACCTACAAAAGACACTCTCGTTCAGCTTCTTCAAAGCGTTGGAGTCTATGGAACAAAAGTGGTAGATCTACTGCAGCTGCAGAGATAATTGATGAAAAATGCAAACTCCAGCTCTTGAGACAAAATGAGACAAGATGGAATTCTCTTTTCCTAGCCGTGAAGAGGATTATAAGGATCATGAGAGAACAAGAGGAAGGAGCCATTACAGCTGTGTGCAGTGCACAAAAAATTCCAATGTAAGTACCATAACACTTCATTTTCAAAACTTAGTCAGTTTAATGTGGTAATACTAATACATATTCCAGTTTGTGTGTGCATGAGAGTGAATATCTGTATGTGTACATAAAGAATTTAGTTTTTTTTTTTGTCTTTTGATAGGTTTTGATAGGTCTCCTGCTGAGATTGCCTCTCTCAAAGAATATGTGAAGACGATGAGCCCACTTGCGAAGGCAGTTGATGTTCTTCAGGGAGAGGCCAGTGTGATGATGGGATGGCTAGTACCCACAATAACACTACTGAAGTCTAAGCTCCAGCACCTTCGAATTTCCTCCAACTTTGGTGGGCCTTTGATAGATGCTCTTCAAGGAGGACTTGAAAAGCGTTTCAACCAGATGCTTGCAGATCCAGAGCTGACTGCTGCTGCCATTCTTGTCCCTACGTTCAAGACAAGTTGGACAAGTGACAATGATATCCTAAATCTTGGTAAGATTTAAAAAATGTGTTTAATGCTTATTGAAAATAATGGAAGACATTTATCTAAATTATCCATGAAATACTGGATAATTGTTTGTCCTACAATAACAAGTGAAAGTCACATTAATTTCTGCAAACAAGAACAACTGATGCATGATTCATGATGATATAATCTCTGAAGTATTGTAGGATATATCATGAAATACAACAAAATTCAATTAATAAATTACAGTAGTTACTATGACTTCAAGATTAGTTCACATTTAGTTGACCATGAATTAAGGGTGTAAAATCAGTTTATATTAATTAATATGCAACAGGTTAACTAAAAGAATTGGCAAATACTGTAGTCTAATTCCATGATGTTCTTTTAATCAAGGTGGTGCATTTGGTGGGAAATCATTCTTTGGTTTTGTATGCCATAGGTCTTGCATTCATCAGAAGCTATCTGAAGGAGCAATGCACAGTGTTTTCAAGTGACACATCTCATTCTTCAGAGGAGGAGGACTTCTTTTCCACCATCAAGCAGGGCAAGGCTCAAGAAAAGTCCAAGCAGCTAGAGTCCTACCTGGCCTGTCCAACTGAAACCATGGATGTCCTGAAATCTTTCCCAGCTGTTTGCAATTTGTCCCTGAAACTCAACACACCACTGCCTGCCTCAGCTGCCGGCAAGAGGCTTTTTAGCACGGCAGGACTCATTAAGACCCAAAAGGGCACGTCTGGGTTCTAGGAACTTTGAGAATCAGCTTCTGCTGAGGCTTAATAAAAGATTTTGGAAGTCTTAAAGAGATGGGCAATTTTCTAACAAAAGAAAAAAGACTTGATTAGATTTGAAGTTTCCATGTTGATTAAAATGTTTCAAGTTCTGTTGCTGAAATGGAAAACAGTTTAACAGTTTATACAAGTTGTGTTTACCAAAGAGTACCAAAGCTCTAAAAAAAGTATCCTGCTGCTCATGCATGAGCTCTGTTTAGTTCAATCTATATTATCCTGTTTGAAGAAAAACTATTCTGTATCTAATTTTTAAAAAACTTCTCTATACCAACACAGTGCAGGTTGTGAGCAAAAGAAAAGTAATGTATTTTGTATGCCTAGAACTTTTTTTGTTTTTTTAAGACTTATCAAAAGGCATTTTGTATCATTGAAGGTGAAAATTATGTTTTACTTTTGTACTTAAGTACATTTCAAAACCTGTACTTTACTTTTAGTTAAGTAAAGGATTTCAATCTGTACTTTTACCAGTCTTTTTTCACACAAGTATCTGTACTTCTACTTAAGTAGAGAATGTGAGTACTTTTGACACCTCTGCTCTTAGGCATCAGTGTGGGAAATGGATTCGGACGCACTTAGACGCGTCGGTCTAGCGCCACCTGGTGGCCACTTAGAGAACGCAGCGACTTAGAGACCGGGGACTTGCAGATTCTGAATCGGTACTGCCTGAGAGCCACGTCTACCAAATTACAAGTCTCTGGAGCCAACCGTGCCTCAGAAATAATATTGACAAAGTTGAGAATCAAAAGAAAAGGAGCTAGGCCAGGGGTCTCCAACTCTGGTCCTGGAGAGCTACCGTCCAGTAGGTTTTCTATCCTACCTGGCTTCTGATGAGCCAC